>PVJH01019519.1:0-42582 GCA_004026705.1 Nesogale talazaci
TCACATTCAGGTGAGGATGTGGTTGGTGCAGGATGATGTCAGTAAAGGTGATAAGAAGTAAGTATTTTCTAGCACATCTTGAAGCATTCATATTTTCTGTTAAATTAGATAGAGGGTATGATAAAAAGTGAAACATAAAAGATTTCAATGAAACTTTTGCCTCAATTAACTGAGATAGGCTCTAATTTGGAGGCTTAGAGCAAGATTAGGAATTCAGTCTTGGAAGTGTAAGGTTTAAGACTTCTACTGTGTTTCCAGTTGGAGGTGTTGTAAAGCTACTTGGCTAAATGAGTTTAGATAGGGACGAGAAATCCAGAAATGTAGACTTGAAGCCATCAGTATGTAGATAGTAATTAAATCTTTGAAATAGAATTTAATTATTAATGAAATCCTTGACAACATCAAACTTTTCTATCATGATGTTGTCTATTGATCTATTTGTGAGCATTTGGATTTTCCTTACACCGAGTGGTAATCCATACTGAAGCCTACAGTTCTCAATCTTCATCAGTACCTGGTTCAAGTCCTACTCCCATTCAGTAAGCAAGGTTATGTCATCGCCTTTTCTTAGGTTACTAATGAAACTTGCGCTACTCTTGATGCCTCATTCTTCTTTACATAGTTCAGCTTCTTAGATTATTTGCTCAACATCCAAACTGAATACATATGGCGAAAAGATACAACTTTGACATGCTTTTCCTGCCTTTAAGCCATGTAGTACAAATCAGATGTGTAGGCAGCCCATGAACACAATAAAACATTCTAGAATTCCCATTTTTCACATATTATACAGTTTGTTGTGGTTCTACTTTTGCACAGTTACTAAAAAATAAGTTAACATCTTTCTGACACTCTGCTTTCAGCTAAGACATCTAGCATCAGTAATGATATCATATTCCTCAGGCCATGTTTTCTTCTGAATACAACTTGATCTTTTGTTAACTCTCTCTCCGTGTTCCACTGAAATACCTTCAAAATTTTATTTTTATGTAATATTAATGACATTATCCAGTAATTTCCATATTTTTCTCTGACTCAACACATATAGGTGATTTGCTCTATGTAAACCCTTAAAAAGTCCTTCCATCACATTTTGCATTTGCTGTCCAACTGGCCTGATGGATTTAATTTTAATTTTATCTATCATTTTAACTTTTGTTTTAAAACTTAATGGCATGTGCCAGAAACGTTTCAATATTATGGGGTCAAGTGGGAAAAAAAGAACTCTTTTAAAAATAATTCCTTAAAATGTTGAGTTTGTAATGTGACCTCTTTTTAAAACAATTCTTTAAAATATTGAGTATTTTAAATATGTAATAATTTTGAAATGTTGAGTGTGAATTTTATAAATTAGTTTGTTGATTTGATAAATCCAATAAAAACTCATGTCATTATTAAGAATTCCTGATTTGGAGTTAGGCAGCCTCTATTTAGGATCCTCATTCCACAAGTTTTAGTTTTGTCACCTGTACCAACTTCTGAACCACTCAATGCTTTGATATCTTCATCTATTAAACATGAATAATAGTAAGATTTCAAATCATTCTTATGAAGAATTAAAAGGGATAACAAATAAGGGTTGTGTTGCACTGTGCCTGGAATATATTAGAGATCCACTAAACGTTAACTAGTACTATTATTTACTCAAGTACTATGGGCAATGTCAACATGAATGCAACCTGACCCATGACACCAAGGGTTTACAATTGTAACAAAGAACCCAAGATAAATACAAATGATCATTATAGCAGTTTGTATATATATACATATTAAATGTGCCATAAAATGTTCATATCATGTACACAAGAGGTAGAAATCACTGAATCATCACATCACTAAAGAATTGGCAATGTTTTGCTTGAGACTGACTATTAATTCAGCTATTGAAACAAACAGTAATCTTCATTTGGGAGATAATAAAAGTTGATCTAGAAATCTGAGGGATGATCTCAAAATAAATATAGTCTCGATCAAGTCCAGGTCCTATAAAAAAATGTGGCTTCCAGAAATAAAACTAGAGACCAATATCCCCAACATGAATTTGAGAGGTTGTACAAACCAAGTGGTATAAATGTTGAAATCATGGTCTAGGGTGACAGTCAGGTCAGACCCCAGTAGAAGCAAATCAAACAGCAAGATCCTACTGTGACTTTACAGAGAAATCTCAGGTAACAAAACCGATTTTCAGCCATGGAACTGGATGCGTAGATCTCTATGAAATGAACAAGTGCTCACCTTCACTGCCACAGGGCCCTCATCTTATGAGAACACATTTTCCATTGGGCAAAGTGTGGGCAAGGAAAAGTAAGGGTGTTTGTAGAAGAGATCAAAGCAGAGGTAGGAGAGTGTGATAGGAGAATGCCGTTCAGCTTTGTTAGAACTTTGGGATACACTCAACAAGAAATCCTCCATTTATATAAGGTGGTGATTGTTTTTGGCAAAGTAAGATGGAAAAAAGTCCATCCACAGTTTGCCTCTGACTTACATTGTATTTCAGAGTTGCACTCTGTAAAGAATGTTGTATGCCATTCTCTTAGCCTCCCTGCCCATTAGATGCTGTTATTTTTGTCTTGGGCTCATTAAACAAAGTGCTGGCAGGGTGTCGGCTCCGGCTTCCCTTGAAAGTGACTTCATCTATTGTAATCATGTTGTGCGATAATGTAACTGTAAGCTCTCTGTCAGAGCGGAGTCCTAAAATAGACCGGCAGGGCCCCGCTTAGTGAGCCTGAGCACGTCACTGTTGCTCTGTGGTGCTGACAGCGCTGGCAGGGAAGCCCAGAGTTGGGGTTCAAACATTTTGTTCTCTTCTCAAAGAACTTATAATATAGTAATAGTAGCTGGAAGCACTCCCAAGGGAAGCAACTTCTCAGAGAGGGCCAGGCTTTAATTCAAGGACAGGAGGTACAAAGACGAGCTGATTAGAAAGGAATGAGAAGGTTCACTGAAGACTAGAGACAGAATTGCCTGGTTGCTAAGCGCACAGGCCTTGTAGTGAGATCAACCTGGAACAGAATCTGAAGTCTATAACCAAGACCTTGAGGTACACTAGTTTTCTCCTTCAATTCACACTGCTGCAAGGATAAAATGGGACAGTCTAATACCAGTGCCAGGGGACTTTTGCTGAAACTATATATAGTAGATACAAAGTGCCTACTTCTTTGCTTGGCGCCTAGAATGCTACCACTAGTTCATAGGTTCAACAGCATGTACTGCAAAGAAAATCAACATGTATCTATCTGTCTCATAAAGGCTAGAGTTTTGCACCTTCAGTGTGTTATGTACCAAGACGCATAAAAATAGGAGTTAAGATTTAGTACAGCCGAATGGAGCCACTCAGTATCAGAAGCAGAGAGATGGCATCTAACAATCACGATGCAGCTTGGACACCACCAAGATGTGTAGCTGTGTTTTGCTAATTTTGTGAATTAGCTAATTTTGCTCAATTCAAATTTTGCTTTGAATAGTTTCTATGATTCAAAAGATAGTAGACATCTATGGATAGCGCTGTGCAAAAGGAGATTTCTGCACCACTCATTTGTGATCACAGTGAACCTGTGCATAGGCTAAGAGGCCCTTGTCAAATAGAACAAGGAGATACTGTAGAAGAGACTAGCAGAAGGACAAACAAGGTTTCCATAGATCCAGAGTGATCCTTAGAAGCCACAGTGCTAAGACTTCATCTCACATGTATTATCAGAAAGGCTAGTAGCGGGCCAGCAAAAAGAGAAAGACTCCCAACAAGATAGATGGACACACTGGGTGCAATGGAAAGCTCAAACACAGCAGTCATCATGACAATGCTGCAGAACTAGTCCGTGTTTTGTTCTGACGTACATAGGGGTGCTCTGAGTTGGACCCAACTTGACAGACACCTAAAAACTATACAAGAAAGAACTAACAGCTAGAAAGTTCATCAAAGCTCTTGGGGTTCATTCTTTGATTATCTCGACCTCATCGCCAATGTTCAGGTCCCCACAGACGATGGTACATATTCATTGACTTCTTTGCCACAATTCTCACACTTAGAATTAGATTTCATGTTTGGTTTCAGTTTCCTCTGATCAGAATGAGAGGAAACCTGGCCATCTAAAACAAAGTTCACCCTGCTGCACTTTCTAACAGATGTGCAACTGTTCGGCAAATCAAGCATTACAATAAAAAGAAAACCTGGGGGAATTTGTGGGTGGTGGAAGGTGGGAGGGGTATAGGATGGGAAATGTCACTGAGGTCTAAAGGAAGAGCAAATAGAGTAATTCAAATGATCTGAATTGCTTGGGTGCTTATTGTCTTAGATATAGATTCCTGATCCATCACTGCAGGACGCCAAGTCAGAGTTCTGGGGGCCATGGATGCCTATGACTTCATGTTCATAACCAGCACCCCCAAGTGACTCTCATTGAGGAGGCTCTTGTGTTCCACTTTGACTATCACTGGTTAAAATAACATGCTGGTGAAAATATACAGGTAATTAGATATACAAAAGACCAAACAGACTCCCAAAAACTATTAAAAGAAAATAAACAACAAAAGCTGTTGGTCCATTTTGGCTAAAGCAATGTAGATTCGAAAACAGGTGAGTTCTTTTTAAACTCTCCTGCAGAAGCTTCTCAAAGTGGTTGATTTGATTCATAGGGAACAAAAGTAAAAATCAATTCATTTTCATAAATCACTCATGTTTCAAGACTCTCGATATTTATCAGCTCTTTAAAATGCAAGAAATAAAAGAGCAAGTTATAACAAACAAAAATTAAGAACTGACAATTAGTCAAACCTCCATTTCTGGGGTAAAATTTTAAATTCTAACAGGATACCAGACATACATCAGCTTTTAAGGAATTTGCATCTCCCGTTCTTTCTCCCTTTTCATTTGAATGCACTGGCCAGAATGGTGTTTATTTATTGAATTCATTCAAGGCTAGCCTGTGTTTGATTTGAGGACTTGATCTTAATTGCTTGAATGCAATCCCATACTTCAACCAGAGCACAAATTGATAGAGGACTGTATCTTTCTAAATGCAATTTGTAAACTGACTCAGAGAGGGTCATGGAAGCAAAGCTATTCTTACTGAAAAACAATGACATTTCCGTGGTTTTCCTTCTTTCTTTCCTTTTTTTTTTTTTTTAACTTTCTTTACCAGTTCTGAGGATTTTTTTAAGTGTAATGATAAAATATTGTGATAGATGGCAGTTCCTCTCTCTTAACTGCACTAAAAGCAAAACGCTTATTCCCAAGGAATAGATGTGGCTTATACAAATACAAATCTTTTTCTTTTCAATGTAGAGTAAGCCACTCTCCATTTAAAGGATCAGCCGTGTACAATCACAGTCCCTGGTAGTCTGCCAAACACAATAGGGCATTAATTAACATGTGCCGGGGGGATTCATCAACATGCACAGTGGTAGCATGCAATTGGAACCATTTCTCCCCTCCCCTTTCCTCTCTACGTTGGCAGAATTCATGAGAGATCTACTCTAGTATGTAAATCAGTTCTTGCTAAACACCTGGTAATGGAGTTCCTTTATTTTTCAAAGCTGTTGTCAGAGCTCCTTGCCTCCCCTAGAAAGACGCTTACTCTGTCACTTTCTCATGGTTAAGAATCCAACTACAGTGGACAAAAATAACATATTTGTTTACTTGTCTTACAGACTGCGCTGTAAATAAATCATCTGATAAATTACTTACCCCAAAAGAGCAGAATGAGATGCATTTCCCTTAATGTAGCCCTGGTGGGAATGGCAGAATGACTCTCTTTGCTAGCCCAGGGTGACAGCATGCCAGCCTGCCATCGTGGGTCGGTGTTGAGAAGGACCGGAAGGCATACAGTATCTGGTCTCTACAACCTGGCATGAGCATGTGACAAGGAAAATGTGAGGGGTAAATTTGGTTTCAGTTAGCCCTTAGTTGGCTCCTTGGTCTGTTTTTCTGTGCTATGTCCTGGCTGGTTGACGCCAGTGCTTTTTGCATGTTCTTAGGATTAAAGGTACAGATGAATCATGCAAGCCTGGATGAGCCAGATTTTAGACTAGAGAAAAATCTCCCTTCTTGAATTGATGGTGACATCAAGGAAATGAAAATGTATGTCTATGTTCTGCACTTCTGAGGAGGGGTGGAGTATTTCAATTTAGTTTAAGATTATAGTAAAATTGGTGACTAATTCTTATTTTTGTTTAAAATAAGATAATACAAGTCAGTGGCTTAGTACTGTAAATAAATATTTAGTAAGTGAAAATAGTAGTAGAAATCATTGTTAATGGCTGAGGTATTATTAGTATACACTGTTGTCTTTTATGACCCAGAAAGCAGTCATGTTATAAATAGCACAATACAGTTTTCATATCTTAATCATTTTAAGTAACCAGCAATGGAATGTTTACTTTTGTCATGTAAAGAAGATGTGGAATCTGAAAATCCAATTTGATCCTCTCAGTCTTTTCATACACATGTGCCCTTTATACAATCGCATTTAAAAAGTAGCAGTGTACAGAATGAGATGTGTTTAGAGGCCTGATTTTCATCCCACTTCTACCACTGTATGACCACGAACAAATTATATAGCTGCACCAAGGATCGGTTTCCCCTTTGTGTAATGGGCATGAGGCTATGTCACAAGGAGTCAGTGAAACAATATGTATCATGGACTTGAAAGCATCCTGGCAAACGGAAACAAATGGTAGTCAGATAAAAAGACACAAGCTTCAGATAGCAAAGGCCTCTGTTCTCTTCAGACTAAAAGACTCAAGGAGTAGTCTTGGATCACACCCAGAAGTGAGATCATCTCCTTTTCCTCTAGCAAGCAGCAGGATCTCCTTGCGGCCCATGGATAGTCATGCATGCTGAGAAAGACAGCCAGGTGGTAAGCATCCCCTGGCTGACCTTCTCTGAGACTCCACCCCAGATTGACAGGTTTAAAACTGGATGTCAGGTTATTAAAACTTCTGTCTAATTTTTAAAGCAACAGCTATACTTCAGAAGGTAAACGTGATCATTTTAATAAATAGTAAGCTCTAAAATCCTAAAGCAACAATTTAAACTTGAAAAAGTATCTCTGTATATATATATTTTCTTCGTAGTAGAGATTTCTAGGGAAATCTTATTTTTGTGTGCTTTCATTCTAATATGTGCCTGTGTACTTCTCTTTGAAACTGTAGGTTATTCATACTACAACTCCTAGAAATGTGGAACTTTCTTTGTAGTGTACTATAAACTATTTTTCACTGAGAAGATTAACACAGATGTGTGGCTGTATTTCCATGGATTCATTTTCTCCTCGATTCGATTTCTCCTGTTGATATCATATTTGATTTGAATGATTTTAAAACAGTTTGTACCTCATATTCACTCTTATCTGTAACAGATCATTTTACTCTGCTGAATTTTAATGATTAAAGAATAACTTTGAACTGATATTTTGTATGGAAATGGGGTCTGCATATACTATCCCTGGCTGCATTCATGAACATGAGGAAATAAAGTTAATTCCACAAGGGAAAAGTTTTGAGAAAGACTCACACCTTAAAATAAATATATAGATGATAGATAGACAGATAAACACATATATACATACATACATAAATGGAAAGAGCATCTGCTGTGCTTCACATTCATTGCTTCATTTACAGACAATGTGTGAAAAGCCCATGGCTTTGATAAATTGAGACTTTCTCAATTTCTTGTTGAGAAAATTCAGACAGGTCAATGAAGATATGGCATATTGGGCATGAGTGTCTATTTAAACTGATCTCATATGAGAAGGCTATCTTAAAGGCAGAGGCTCATTATATGAAGGGGTTCCACCCATAATGGAAGATAGCTCCACTGGGTGGAGTTTTCATAGTAAGAATTTTTCCCATTAGGCAAGCATCAAGCACCTTGCTCTGAATCAGTGCACCCAGTGATATCACCTAGGAAGGTTCTCTCTGGTCATAGTGAATTTTTCCATAAAGGCAGTTTTGCTCAAACCTCATTTTTTGTGATGGCCGAGTTAAGAAAACAACATGTGGCTGTGAATTTTTATTTCCTGCTCATAAAAAGTGTCGCAGAAACTGTTGTGATGTCGAACATAGCTCGCACTGGCAATATATGGGAAAAACTCAAGTGAACAATTAATTTTTCTCATTTTCAAAAAGTTGAAATTCCCTGTCTGGACATCCGTTAACTTCCTGAAAGGACAAAAATGTCAACTCACACAGTGAATTTGGAGTTTGTTCCACCAGGTGAGATTGTTAGTCAAGCTTTCTCTTTAGAGGTCCTGAAAAGATTTTGGAACAGTGTGTGACCCAAAAAGGCGTGATTTGTAGAAAACAGAGGACTGGCTTTGCCACCAAAACAATATACCTTCTCACATAGCCATCTCAGTGCACAAGTTTTTGGCAAAAAGCAGCATGCTTCTCTTGCTCCACACATCTTACTCACCTGACCCCATGGCATTCAACTTCTTTTTGTTTCCACAAATTAAGACAGAAATAAAAAGGGAGCAATCTGATGACACAGAAGAGGTAAAGAAAAAATGAGGGAGGTATTGTCACCCATCCTAATAGGTGAGTTTGAAAAATGTTTCCAAGGATGGAATTGCAGATTTGACCCATGTATTAAGTGTGCTGAAGAATACTTTGAAGGCGATACAGGTTTTTTTGTAAAATAATCTAAATATGTAACTTTGAAAAGAAAAATCAGGGTCTTGGGGGGAACCCCGTTATATAATAACATGATACTAAAACCATTGCCGTCAAGTCGATTCCAACTCATAGAGACTTTATGAGCCAGAAGAGAACTGCTCTCCAGAGTGTCTTGCAGCTGCAAATCTTTATGGAAGCAGACTGCCTCATCTTTCACTGATGGAACAACTGGGGGGTTTGAAACATGGGTTTGGGGGTTAACAGTCCAACTGCATGGTTTCAAATCAGAAAAGGTGAGCATCGGGGTTGTCCCTTCCCACTACATTTATTCAATCTCTACGCTGAGCAAATAACCAGAGAAGCTGGACTATGTGAAGAAGAACGGAGCACTGGGATTGGAGGAAGTCTTATTAGCAACCTGTGACATGCAGATGGCACAACCTTGCTTGCTGAGAGTGAGGAGTAGTGAAGCATTTGCTGATGAATGACAGGGATGGCAGCTTTTAGCATGAATCACAGCTCGATGTAAAGAAAACCAAGGTCCTCATAATTGGACCAACAGTAACATCATGACAAATTGAGGAAAGTGTGACATTGTCAGGAATTACATCTTACTTGGATCCACAACCAATTATCCTGGAATCAGCAGTTAGCGGATCAAACAACACATTGTATTTGGGTAAATCTGCTGCACAATTTAAAACATTGAAAACAAAGGTTATTACATAGACTAGGGTGCAGCAACTTCAAGCCAGGATATTTGCAATAACCTCAAAAGTATATGAAAGTGGGCATTAAATAAGGAAGAACAAAGAAGAATGGATACATTTGAATTTGAATTACTGTGCTAAGACTGTTGAGGACGGACAGACGAAACAACAGGTCTGTCTTAGGAAAAGTAAAGCCAGAATGCTCTTTGGACATGTTGTCTTGGAAGACACAAAATAAACAGACTCACTGCCATCATGCCAATTCTGACACATACCAACCCGAGAGGACAGCGGAGAACTCCTTCTGTGGGTTTCTGAGAGTGTAGTTCTTCAGGAGAGCGGAAAGCCCTCTTTCTCCTGTGGAGTGGCTGGTAATTTCTGGCTGCAGCTTCACATGTAGTCAGTACATTCCCAAGGATTCTCAGGAGAGACGAGGCCCTGTAGAAGGACACCATGCTGGCTAACGCAGGAAAGCTGTGAAAAAGAGGAAGTTCCTCAATGAGATGGACTGGCACAGTGGCCGCAACAGGGAACTCAAGTTTGAGACCAACATGTCGATGGTACAGATCTGGGCAGTGTTTCCTTCTGCTGTACTTCATCTATGAGTGGATAGCACCTAAAAAAACAACAACAGCCCAACTTCCTATTGATGCTTATTAACTAAGCTTTAGTGAATGAATGCATGCTGGTGTCATACCAATCCACGTAGAACAATCTCACAGGCATTTTTTTTTTACAGGACAGAGTTAAAATTTTGTAAAACTATTCACTATAGATTGGTAAATAAGCACAAGTAAATGCATATATACCTTGTTTATTGAGTAACCCAACACTGTACAAGGATCTTCTGAAATTGAAATGTCAGTGTTAATTTAAGAGATAATTTGTAAGAACAAGAACAGAGGTTGTTCTTGACTTGTGTGGTGGGGAGAGGTCAGGACGAGCACCCTCTCTGGATTAATTGAGGTCTCAAAGTTTCACAAGGCACTCTGGCTGGAAAGGAAGCCAGAGTCAAGAAAACTTGGGCTTTCTCTGACAGCTGCTGTACTTTAGGGAAGAGTTGGTTGTGATCACTGGGAAGTAATTAAAATTTTCCCATCACATCACTGTTTGCCGAGGACATTTATTTATTCAGAAATACTAATATGAATTAGTCTATGGTCTGACATTCTGCTGGTCACATTATAACTGGGAACTCATTTAATATTCCTATACAGTATTATGTATCATATACCCTTATTATCATCTCATTTTGCAAGTGTGTGAAGCGAGATACGGAATGGTTAAAATCTCTCAGATAGAAAGTGATTGAGCTGGGAAACAACCACAAACAGTTTGCCTCCACATGCTGTCTTTAACCACGAAGCCATGCTACTTCACCAGTAGTCTGCTCTAGACTTTCCCCACAGAGAAAAATGAAGCTAAGCAGGGAGAATATGGGTAGGACAGGAGTGACTATGGGGGGCTGCCGGCTTTTCCAGGCCGCCAGTCTATCTGGCCGCCCTTCAGGTCCAAAGGTGGGTGTAGGATTGATGTCAGCAAACTCTTATTAATTTATGGAGGAATACACCAGAATTCAACGACATTAATAAATTGAATTGAGGTTATATTCTCCCAGATTATTTAGTATTTTGTTAAGGCATGCATAGCATCTAATCAGTTAAGGACTACCAGTGACTTTGAATTACATATTATTTTGAATAAATCAACCTTGGTTTCAACATGATTTATTGTAATTAGCTAGTAATAGCTACATATTTATTAATGCCAAACATCTTTACTGATACTGGTTTATTTTAAATGTCTTTAACTCTTAACAATTTGCAGGATGTTTTCATTGTTATTTAAGGTTTCTGGTAGAAGACACCAGTGCTTCCGCAATCAAACTTCAAGCTACAGCATCTTTGCTTCTCGTTGGATTAACCAGAATCAGATTTAGCTCCTTCCTCTTCATAGAAGGACACAACTGGAGGGGGAAAATAGTCTTAGGAGAATTTTCCCTAAGAGGTAGTATTTCCTTCTGCTAGTTACAAGAAGGAGGTTCAGGATCTGTGAAGTAGGGGGCATGTGTATGGGCATGTGTGCAAAAGAAAATCTTGCCAATTACTGACAACATAGCACACAGAGAAATGCCAGCTCCGATAAGACAGCGTTCCAAGTTAAAGCAATTTAACAATTTTAGATCTCTAACTAGCAAACACCACTAATTTACTGTGCGAATCCTGAGCCCCAGGAAAAAGGAAGTCTTAAAAGTCATTATGACTGGTGAGCTACATGGTAAAGAATTCTTTTTTTTGCTACCTTTCCCTCTGCTCCCTCCCTCCCATAGGCAGGCATCCACACATGTTCACTGGCTCACAGATGATGCTTTTATAAACCACAGCAATCCATCTGACAATGAGACTGGAGTGTGTTAGTTGAATTATTTTTGTCTACTCTAACATCAAACAATTTGTCTTTTCATTCTCCCCTCCACCAGAAAAACCAAACTCATCACAAATTAAAATGACTAGTTTGTTTTTTAAATCAAACAGACTAAAAAATTTTCTTTTTAAAAATCAAACAGACTATACACAAGTCAGTCATCTGCTTTGGCAATATCATCAACACTGCCTTTAACCAATTCAGAAGCAGTTTCTTTGCTACTCTTTCCCGGAAGCCCCCTGACTGCATTCCCTCATGCATCCATTTCTTTTGGAGTAGGGCTTTTCAGCCTCCTCTCTATGGAGTTTGAGTTCACGTTTCTTATTAACCCATTGCCTCTCTGACACATTTTGGTAGAAGACCTCTTTGTAATTCCTATTAAGTGTAAATTACTGTATATCCCACAGGGGACATGAGCTAATTTGCAAAATTTCTGCAAGCCTCACTGGCCTTTCCCATCAATAGGGTCAATGAGCTCTTGTGCTTGAGTGAGTGAGGAGATGAGTGAGTGAGTGGGAGAGCAAGAGGTGCTGTCCTTCCCCTTAATGTATTTAACATTTACCTTTTGGTGGTGGATTGGGTAGTTTCAAGACGTCCTAAGAGGCCCGCTGCAACACTTCCCAGGCAAACAGAATTCAGTAATAATGAGAAATATTTAACAGTATTACTGCTTTCACATACACGGTAAAGGTACTCTATTGGAAGACTCAGTTTGGAGGGGCCAGTCAGATCGTAGGCAAGCATCAAATGTTGACCCCGATGCCTTATTGTTCCGAAGATTCACCTGCACTCTTCTCAGTTAGAGGAATGGTGTGAGAAGGCAGCTCTTATGATGCTTTCATCCCACTGATATTTTGAACATGTCTGCAATATCATCTTTGACACTTTTTAATGAATCATGTGTTGCTCTTGTTCAAGGTTTTATATTCCTGTATACATCTCTGATGGTAAATGCTTTATTGCCATTCTTTTATTAAATATAAAATATTAAAGAAAGTGAAATAAACTCGCTAGAGTTTCGTTTCCCATTGGCATTCCAGGGCTTTCTATGTGTGAGATGTGTCCGGGTTAATGGCAGTTTGCCCTGCAGTTGCTCCAATGCTAGTGAGAGAAGAGAGTGTGGCATTTCTATTCAAAAGACATCCCCTCATGGAGCACCTGATCTGTGGGAGACAGGAAAGGAACATGCTGAACGTACTGAAAGCTGACACACACATAACCAGGTCATGTAAAATTGAAATTAACTTTTCTATTTATCATCTTCCTAATTAACATTATGGGATCAAACTACCCGAAGAGAATATTATTTAAATCTTTTTCACTCTACTGGAAAATTTACACTGCTTTCATATCACACAGTGGATTGAGGCAGGGTTAGAATTCAAAGATAATTATTGGCCACAAAATAAGATTTTTGAAAATGACATTTTCAAGTTTCAAATATAAAGATCAGTTATTTGTGTTTCTGGCATGATGTTATTTATGGCTGTGTGTGTTAGGCAGGGTTCCCTAGAGAAATGAAACCACAACACTTGTGATTTTGAATATATATAAGAGAATAGATTTGTACAGTGAGAAAGAATATAATGTCTAATTAGTTCACACAGCAGTACAGAGACTTCAGTTCAACTCACTTCCATGGAACAGTTAATATACTGGAAGTCCTTCAACTCACGTGGGCTGCTGGGTCTAATGCCAAGTAAGCAAATTGCAGCGTTTTCCTGGGGGCAGTCTGCTGACAGGCAGCAAGCAGAGAGTGCCGGGTGGGGGGTGTGGGGGGGTGGAGTCACCAACATTCAGTACATCGGGAACTTAGTGAAGCAGGTCTGCATCGGATATCAGCCATCAATAAAGCAAGATGACAGACACTAAGCCCAAGTGTTGCACTCAGCAGCAGCTTGGTGAAGCAGTCCTCAAAGGCATCTCAAGGTCTAACGGCATGACCCATTGACTGGCCTGGTCCACAAGTAGTGTAGCTTACAGAGGCAGAGAACTAGCTGCGGCAGCAACATGCAAGCTCCACCATGCTCTGATCACCAGAGAGCAAGAGAGAGGCAGGCAGGCCTTGCAGAGCCACTTATCTCTTTGCCCCCCAACCATACTGTGACCTGATTAATTCCACATGTTCCTTATTGGCCAACTTGGCACAATAAACCTATCTCACACATTGTGTTAGAAATTTCAGCGTGTGCAATGTTAATTTCTGTGGGGCTGACTTAAAGACTTCCTGAAGACCCGTGCTAGTTATGTGAGCCCACTCTGCCCTCAGCCCTGGAATGCCCTTGTCTTACTCCCATGCTCATGAGTGGCTCCCTGTGGAAGAGCTGTTGGAGGGACGTCCTCTCCAGTTCACCTTTAGCCAACTGTTGCCAGTAACGATGCAGCGATGCTGCCCCTTGATCTCCTTCTTCCTTTCATTGTCCTCAAACTCATCACAGCACTTTCAAGAAGCAGCGACAGTCAGTCAAAAGTAGAACTCAACTCTACAGCAGTAAATCTGAATTTGAATCCTGATTTAGCCATTTGTAAATTGAGAAAGGAGCCCTGGTGAGCCTGTGAATTAAGTGTCCGGCAACTAACTGCAAGGTGGCAGTTCAAACCCACCTAAAGGTCAAAAGATGCAACTGTATGCTCCTATATAGCTTTAGCGTCTTAGGCTGAGCCCCGGTGGCGCAGTGGTTGTGCGCGGGACTGCGGCCCACTGGGATGGAGGTTCGATTCCAGCTCCACGGAGCAAAGGCTGGGCCTCCTACTCCCACCACCCGAGGGCAGGGATGCCAAAAACAAAACAAAACAAAACAAAAGATTTAGAGTCTCAGAAACCTGAAGGAGCAATTCTACTCTGCCTTATTTGGTCAGTATAAGTTGGAATTGACTAAATGGCCGTGGAAATTATGAAAGCAAGCTGGATGGTATTTCTTTTAGTTATCTTCTCATCTATAAAATGAATATGCTAAGATCCGCTTTATTGAACATTTTGAAATATAAACTGTCACCAAGTCAATACTGACTGAAGGCCTCCCTTTATGACAGCATAAAACGTCTCCTGGGAATGTCTGAGACTATAACTGCTTAAAGAATGACAAAGCCCAGCTATCCTCCCTCAGGACTGCTGGTGATCTTGAACCACACACTATTCAACTTGCTGCCCGAGGTGTAAATACTCCGCTACCAGGGTTCGATCCAACACAAAGGTACTGTTACTATGCTGTTGTTATTGGTAGGTGCTGTCTAGTTAGCTCTGACGGATGGCAATACAATGTTCAGTAGATCTGGACACTGTCCAGACCTGCATCATCCTTACAATCGTCGTTGTTTGAACTCACTGTTGCTGCCGCCCTATCACTCCACCTTTTCCTTTGAGCCTCCAAGTTATCAAGCATGATGTCTTTCCCAAACTTCTTGCTGGTTTGTCTAAAGCACTTGAGATAAACTCTCTCCACCCTCCCTTTGAAGGAGGATCCCGACTCCTCTTCTTCCAACATTGTTTTGTTCACTATTTGGGCACTCCAAAATACAAGAAATATTCTTATCAACACTGTACTTCCAAGACATTGATTTTTCTAGTGCCTTCCTTGTTAATTGCATAAAAGGTGATTGACAATATCATCAGGGCGGTCAGGTGCATTTAAGTCTTCAACAAAAAAACATCTTTATTTTAAACTCTGAAAGAAATAATTTTGCAGCATATTTGCCCATCCTTTTTTAAAATTTATATTATTTATTCTTAATTGGGTGCTAATACATGTGCCATATCATTCTGTAGTCCAATCATGTTAAGTAGAATTGCACAATTGCTACCACAATCAGTTTCCAACCATTCTTTTTCTTCCTGGACTCCTAGACATCATCTCCCTTTTATCCCACCCCAAACCCTCCACCCCAACACTCTACTCCCCATCCTCTGAAACCCTTATTCTACTTCCCTGAAGGTTCATCAGTTCTTCCTTAACTGCTGCTTCCATAGCATTGATTGTGGATCGAGGAAAATGAAATCCTTGGTGGTGTCAATATTTTCTGCTTTTATCATGATGCTGTGGCTCCAGGTGTGAGAATTTTTGTATTATGTTGAGGTGCAATCCATACTAAAGCCTGCTCAAAGCTTAGTCCTTGGTCTTCATCAGTAGGTCATTCAGGTCTTCCTCACCTTCAGGATAGCCAGGTTATGCAATCTGCCATGGCAAACATTGCTAACGAGCTTTCCTTCAATCCTGATGTTGTGTTCTTCTTCACAATGCCCAGCTTTTCAGATTCCTTTTTCAGCATACAGATTGAGTCAATAGGGTAAAAGGACACAAACCTGATAGAAACTTTTCTGATTTTACAGCATCTACTATCCCTTTGCTCTGTTTGAATAACTACCTCTGGTCATATGTACAGGTTTTGAATGAACACATTGAAGTGTTCTGGAATTCTCATTCTTCAAAATATTATTCAGTTTCTTAAGAGCAACACAACTGAATGCCTTTGCATAGTTTATGAAACACAAGTACTTCTATATATTTTCCTGAATCTAGCTTGAATTTTAGAAATTCCCTGTCAATCTTCTCCTACAATTTTTTAAAAATTATCTTTATCAAATTTGTTCATTGTATTAATGAGAGTTTGCAAGAATTTAGGCATTCTGCGGGACCACTTTGGGGGTGAATATGGATCATTTCCTCTTACTTGGCCTGGTCTCTCAAAGTTTTTGGCTTAGATAAGTAAGCTACAGCACTGTGTTTGCCTATTGAAATATTTTTAAATTAGTATTATTGTCAATTCCTGGAGCCTTTTCAACACTGTCTTCAGAACAACGTGGACTTCCACCTTCCAGACCCCTGGTTCTTGATTATATGCATATGTAAATGTCAAGTTAATTTTTGTACTCTCTATCTACTCCTGATGAGTCTTCCTGAGTTGTTCAATGTTTATCCCACAGTATCTTTCATTACTGTAATTAAAGTCTTGAAATTTTTTCCTCAGTACTTATGGTTGAGAATTGTCAAATGTGTACTTTTCTTTTTGTTTTTCTAACTCCATGTCTTTGTATGTTTCATTATACTACTTTATGCTCTTGAGCTATCTTTTGCAATGTTTTTTTTTGCATCACTGCCCTCTGGTGGGAGTAGAAAGTCCAGCCTTGCCCCTGGAGAGCAGCTGCCGGATTTGAACCACCAACCCAGTGGATGCAGTCCCACACACAACCATTACATCACCGGGGCTCAGCCCTCTTTTGCAATGTTTTGCTAGTTCTTCTTCTTCTTCTTCTTCTTCATTTCACTTGTCCAAGAGCAAATTTCAGAGTCTTTTGTTAGACCCACTTTGATCTTTTTTTCTCTCCTGACTTTTTTAGTTACCTTTGGTTTCTTGATATATCATATTTTTAAAACCACGCCACAACTCATCTGTTCTTCAGTAATTAACCAATTAATGGGATTAATTAATTCAGTAATCCAGTTCAATGCATCAAATCCATAGGTCAACGTATTTTGCCTCTTATGAATTTATTTTCATTTTTTTCAAATTAAATTTTCACATAAGCAATTTATAGTCTGTGTCCTAGTTTTTGTTGGACTTGATCTGATAGATAATATTGAGCTTCTCCAATGTCTCTTTTTACAAATGTAGTGGATTTGACTCCTGTGTATTAATACCTTTGAGGTCCATATGAACTATCTCTGTTAATGTTGCTGAAAAGAGGTATTTGGAATGAATAAGTATTAGTATTTCAAAGTCCTATCCTGTGATCTCTGGTGTTGTCTGTATAAGACCATATTTTCCAGATGCTGATCTCTCTTCCTTTTCCCCAATGTTTACATTCTAATTACCAGTGATTGCCAGTGTATGTGAATTGTTTGCTCAATTTCAAATTGCAGAAGTTGATAAACATCTTCAATTTCTTCAGTTGTGTTTGTGATTGGTATATAATTTCAAATAGTAGCCATATTAACTGGACTTCCCCGAAAGTGCATGGATTATTATCTTACCACCAAAAGGGTTGTATTTCTGGGTAGAAATGTTCTTATTGATGGCAAATGAAGTACCATTCCTCTTCAGAGTGATGTCTGATATAGGTCATAGTAGACCATATAACGATGCAATTCATCATGGCCAATACCAGTCCATTTCAGCAATGCCTAGGATATCAGTCTTCATGTATTCCATTCATTTGTAACAACTTCTAATTTTTCTTGATTTAAACTTTATGTGTTCCACATGGATAATTAGTATTTGCAGCTGTTTCATTGCATTCTGAGTCATGGCACAGCAGCCTGGATGTCATCAGTACTTCAGGAAGGCTGCTCCTCCCTAGTGTAATTTGAGTACCTTCCAACTTAAGGAATTCATCTTCCAGCACTGAATTTGAAAATATTCCTCTACCATGCACAAACTTTTCCAAGCCACTCATCAGCCCCCCAAAAGTTGATTTTAGGTCATTTTACCAACTCTGTCTCAGTCTGGACATTCCACTGAAACCTGTCTACCCTATTTCTGATATATTTGGAAACTGTCAAAAATATTGCTACTTTCATGAAATAGTAGACATGACCCCTCCCCCCCCTTTAATTCTTGGACTTCATTATTTTTTGTGTTTTTTTTTTCCTAAAGCAGAAAAAGATTGCTTCAAGATTCTTTATAATTAGATGAGAGAAAGTCAGTGTGCTCAGCTGGGTTCTCTAGAGAAGCAAAACCAGTGAGGCTTACGTAGGGGTATAGAGATGTTTATATCAAGAAAAATAACTCAGACAGTTGTAGGACTGAGTAAATCAAGTCTGGTTCAAATCCGAGGGTCAAATTTGAGGCTTTTCCTACCTGTGGAGTAGCTGCAGCCACAAACTATGAAGTGGGCAAGAAGACCACAGGCTCAATGTCAGTAGGTCAAGCTTGTGGCTATACAGTCTCGTGGTTTGTACAGGTAGCCAGGCAGTATGGTGGGCCTGAGGTTGATGACACAAAATGCAGGAACCAAACCAGTGAAAAGAATTAGTCTCTCCACAGAACCTTCTGAAATATTGAGTAGAACACACGCCTAAGGAGACCTGAGTAACTGCGTGGCTCATAGAAGATCACATCATGGAGTTGATTACATTATATTAGATAAGCTTACAAGGAAAGCCTCAAATGCTAAAACATTGAGAATTCTGGCCCAGCTAATTTACACAATACTTGACTATCACAGTCACTATATGACAATTTGAGAAGAGCTGCTTCTCAGTTCATGTAAGACTTCCCTGGGTCCCACTCACATTTTTATTTGAAGCACTCACTGAACTTTGCTTCACTGACTGGCCACCCTATTAGGCTGACTGCCTAAGGCAACAAGCTAATTGAAGACAAGTGGCTTCATTGCTCCAAAATAATGACTCAGGATCTAAGAGTCCTTGGACTTGTCCTCCTTGTACTTTCTTGTTGTTGTTGTTGTTTTTGTGGTTTTTTTGCACCACTGCCCTCTGGTGGTCGTGGGAGCTACCCAGCGCTGCTCCTGAGAGCTGCTGCTGGATTTGAACAGTCAAACCCATGGGCCACAGTCCCGCATTCAACCACTTCTACCACCGGGGCCCAGGCAACCCTCCTTGTACTTTCACAGCGCATTTCATTTGTGGTATTTGCGAACAGAACTACAGAGCCAATAGAGTCTAAGCAACAGCGTTGCACCCTAGTTTCTGGGAAATTCTTCAAATCATTCACATTTCCAATTGGAATACTTTAGACTCTCCTAATCCTGAGAGGTTTTCTATGCCGGTCCAGCTCTGTTACTTCTAAGAGACTGTTTATTTGCAAAGCAATATGGGAGGTGAGGATTGTCTTTTGGATCCGTGGAAATTCATAACTACTGAAGCACCAAAAGACAAGGATTTGGCATTTTTAAGTATATGTGAAGAAAAAATACATATTATCAATATGAATATAACAAAATTTTTCTCACTATTTTTCTCTTAAAATTGAATTCAGTCAGGAATTTGGAAAGTGGTGACAGTATATATGATGCTCTTTTATCCTGTTAACTATGTTAAATATTCCAGAAAGGAAGTCATAAGTTAATGTATGATTGCCAGGCTTTACTGCCTAAAGGGTCAAATTGAAAAATAGACATCAGATCACCAGGAGTGAAACCAAGTTGATAGATGTGAATTTCCTTAAAATAATTACTTGAAGTTCTCCATAAACCTTTCCTCTTTCCTTAAAATAACTACTTGAAGTTCTCCTTAAACCTTTCCCTAAACAAGCAACTGTTCCAACTTTCTACTTCTATTTATAACCACTTTCTTTTAGTGCTGTTTTGACTTCTTTAGTCAGCTGTGCTTGAAAGTTCTACGCCCCAAACACAGAACTCTAGCCTCCTGTAGTATCTTTCTTTAGGCTTGCAGTGGAAATTTGTTAAGGGAGAGCTGGACTGTTGGTGGTGTCACTTCTTGATGCTGGCATTGAGAGGAGAGAGACTCTCTCTGCTCTCTCCCTTTGCTAATTCTAAAGATTGGACTTGAGGCTTCTCCTGCAGTGAGCTGAAATTGATCTCAAACTTCTTCTCTTATATTGGTATATGACCCAGAAGCCCCAAGCACGTCCAGCTACCTCTCTAGGAAAGGTGCTTTTCTCCTTTCCCTTATTAACTAGCCATTGGGGAGCCCATTTCTGTCTATCCCCAACTCAATTTCAGGCCAGCTTGCTGTACTTCTTCATGTTGCTTTTTTAAATTACATTTATAAATAATTTTTGTTAACATTAGTTTCTTTTAATCACTTGAGAATCCCATTATTTTTATTTTATGAAGAGAAAAGTGAGATGTAAAGTAGTCTGTCACATATTTTCCCCCATAGAATTGCTAGTTAACAGGCTTAGCTGGTAGTTCAAATACACTCCCTGAGGGCAAGTTCCTCACCAAGGATCCTGGGAAGAAAGACTTAGTGCTCTGTGTCCAATAAGCCAATCAGAGAAAATAGATTTGAGCCCACTTCTGCCCTGATGCATAGGGGGTACCTGTGAGTTGGAACTGATTCCTCGTCAGTTTTAGTTTGTTTTGTTTTTAGTTTGTTTGTTTGTTTGTGAGTTACTAAGTGCTGAGTCTCAACTTATGGTCATCTGGCTAAATATTTTTCTATTCACATTTCTATACAACATCTATGAGCTTCTGGTTTGTGGAACACATTGTCTCACATAGTGTGCTGTTTATAATAGCTATCCTATAGGTAATTATTAATTCACATACTTTATTGACATATGCCATCTGAGTTAACCAAGTACAGGCCACAGTTAGTTAGTTAGCCAAGGGAGAAGGAGACTCCATCGCCACATATATCCAAGGCCAATTAGCACAGGCAGAGATAAGGCATGTCTCCACCTCAATCCTTCTTTCTCGTTATCTCGACACCAGTAATTCCTCTCATGACCCTCTGCTATACTGCTAGATTCAATCATTCATTGGAATGTCTATTCAGAAGGCACAGACACCACTTACAATTAAGGAATTGGGTTAGAGATGTTATTAGCTTACCCAAAGCCAGTATCAGAAAACATTAAGGATGCAGTCATTGATCCGTAGTCACACCTCTTCTCAGCGCGCAGTGAAGTGCCTCTGTCTGGTCCTCTACACCATGTACTCCCTTGGCTCTGGTCTTCATGGTTCAGGAAGCCCACCTGCTGCTTTCCTTAGAGTCTCCTAGTCTGGGAGCGCTTCTCTGCTCTGTCTCATGGTCCCTTGGCCTCAGTCTCTGGTCTCCGGGTAGCATGACTTCTGTTGCTTCTACCATATCAAACAAGTATCCTAAATGTTTGTCTCACTGGTGGCTCTTCTTCCTTGATAATCATGGGACTCTCTCTCTGCCTCCCAAGTAGCACTCAAAGCAGAGCGATGGCTTTGATGGAAATGTGGTTTTTGTTTCTCAGCAGACCATATCCCCATGGAGATAAAAGATGGTGGCTTAAGTCATACCCTCTAGTAAGACAGCAATTCAGAAAACCTTCCACCTTAATCTTGCCTTTTATTATAACACATAATTCCTTCCAAAGTAGATTCATAACTATAGGCATAATGGCTAGATTTATAATATATCACATAAGGGATTTGGGATAGAATAGCCATATTAATTAAATACATTTTCTCAGACTATACATTTTAGAATTAATATAAAGAGACAGAAAGATGTTTTCTTGAACTTAGAGGTCACCTAGAAGCTTTTACCTAGAAAACCTAAACCTACGTAAATATTCTCAGAAATAAGGGTTTGGTAGGGATAGAGTCGGGGGATGTCATGAATTATTCTATGCAAGCAGCCCACTGTTCCATGATGCTGTTCTTGTCAAGGGAACAGATGGATAAATGTTTTAACAAATTGGAATTCCAAACTTGTCTTTTCTTTCCTTCTGCCCCACTTAGCCACACTTTCCCAACTCTCATGCTGTTCTCAAATAGGGCATATTTACCTGGTGCTATGTGGCAGGACTAAAGCAATGGGTGGTGTGCATCTTATGCATAGAGACAGAAAGAAAGGGAATGGGCTGAAAGGGTCGAAAGCCAGGAAAAGATGTGAGGCAGAAATATTACAAGAGAAGTAAGGTGGAGCGAGTGACACTGACCATTCCTTAAGAAACTGCTCGAAGTAGAAAGAGATGGGTGAACAATATAGCTAGCAAGAGAATACAATGCTGAAGAAATGGGTCTTCTGAAGTGGTACAGTGAAAAGATTAAGAAATGTGGGGGTAATAAGGAATAGAAAAATACATAAGCATTTTAAAAATAATGACTATACACTGGTACTAATATCTCCATTGGATGTTCTTGTTTGTTCTTTAAACCTAAATAAAGATAGGAACTCCTAGTTGAACTCTGTTTGAGGACAAAATAAAATCTAAACCTGAGTGTCCGATGTAGGAATGTTGCATTGTGGCCTGTGTATTCACAAGCCTAGGAAAGAAGTCAGCTCCTTCTGGTTGCTGTGTTTGTCATTATATAACCTTCAGAGGGATCACAATTATTTTCCTATGAGGCTGTAATTTCTTTTGTAGCAACTTTCAATATAAAGAGAAATAAAATTGAGCTCACTAAGACCAACATCTTATACCAAGACATCTAGATTAATGCCATTATTTTCCATTTCATAATAGTATCTTAATTTTTAAATTGCAAAGGCTAGTGTCATGTTTTAAACATTTATGTATGAAAACACTCCTATTTTATGAATGGATACAAGCAAATCTTTTCTTTTTATCAATTGTCTTTTGAGCATTTCTTTCCAATTTCCCATGATGTCTGCTCACACCAGATATTGAGTATAAATGCTGATTCCATTATTTTAGTGTCAAATCAGTGATTTTAGCTGTCATAATGACTAAGTGTTAGGCAATTGATTGGACTGAAAAACAAAGGCATGTGACACCAAGATCGGGGCTTTCAACTGGCTTATTCTGGTTGGATTTACTGCTGAGAGGTTGCATTCCCTGTCCAGAAATACTCAAACAGAATCTCCATTTTTAACAAGATGCTCTGGAGAATGAAACAGTTCAAAGCTCTCACCAAGATGAATGGAGTGTACCTGATCTGTCATTCATCTATGTACACTTTGGAGATGTGACAAGTTTGGTTCCAGATCACCAAAATACAGCAAATGGCATAATAAAGTGAGTCACTTTTGGGAAGGAGGGTGTGGAGAGTCAGTGGTTTCTCAAACCAAAAGCTAAACCAACTATCATCAACCAACCAATGTTGCATTTGATTCAAACTCTTAGTGACCTTACAGGATAGAGTAGAACTGCCCCTTTGGGTTTCCAAGAATGCAGCTCTATATAGGAGAAGGTGGTTTCATCTCTTGGATCAGTTAGTGGGTTCAAACTGCCAACTTTGCAGTTGTCCTTCCAACTCTTGACCCACCGTGATGTCAGAGTTTCCCAGTGCATATAAAAACTATGTTTATACGATACTGTTGTCTACTAGGTAACACTTCATCTCATGAACTTTGAACATGTGGTCAAGAGAGACCAGTTCTTGGAAAAAGACATCAGGCTTGGAAAAGCAGAAGGAGAGCAAAACAGAAGATTTTCAGGGAGATGGGTTGAGATAGTGGCTACAATAATGGGTTGAAACATAACAGCAATTGTAATGATGAGTCAGGACCCAGCAATGCTTTATTCTATTGGTTCCAACTTGACGGCATATAACAGCAATAAGCATGGCAATATTTAGTGGGCAGAAGTGTTATGAAAAAGTTTAAGATAATGTGAAATTAACCAAAATGTCACACAGAGACACAAAGTGAGCATATGCTTTGGGGGGAAAAATGGTGCCTATAGATATGTTTAGCCCAGGGTAGACACAACCTTTCAATTTGTAAAGAAAAAAAAATGTAACCTTTCCAAAGCGCAATAAAGCAAATCATAACAAAACCAGGTACATCTATATCCTAAAACTAACCAAATTGATAGTCCTTCTGACTCCCTCTAGCTCACCTTTTAGTTTCATCAATTTCATGCACGATAACCTGTTTTGCCTGTAAACCATATCAAGCTGGATTTCACTTTTTATTGTTATTCTCCTCCCTTACGTTAGCAGTCTTTCTTTTTTAAAAATTAGAATTTGTCTTATTTTCATAACTAAAAGTATTATAGAATTTAGAGAAGGATAATTTATCTTTCCTTTACTAATCAAAATTCAGATATATAAAATGTAAAGGTATTTTTTTCAGGTAACTAGAAAATTCCTTGTGAGAGACATTAGGCGGGCCTTACCAAACATTGACTTTAAATAAATTGATATTCTTATATACCAACTACACCATGTATGCTTTTAAAATTTTTACAAAAGTCAGCATTTATAAGTGAAATTGTTCACACATTAGGCAATCTTGCAAATTTATTTCTTAAAAGTCCATGAAATATCTTTTCCTCCAATCTTGTTATAGACTGTGGATGAGATGTCCTTGTTCTGTTTTCAAAGGAATGTAAAATTGTTTCTGCTTCCATATAGCTCAGAAGTAATTCTGAGTATTTTTATATAATGACAATGTGCAATTTCCACTATATTCAGAGTCACAAAAACCAGTAGTGTTACTATGGAGTTTCTTAACAATTTAGGTTGGATACCAAATGGATATGAATGTTCTTTATGGGATATAGTGTCTGTGGTTGCTATATTCCTCTGATGTGGAGTCAACAGCAGAGGGGGTAAAAAGAGAATTAAAGTTCAAGAAAAAATAAGCAGAAACAAATAAATTATACATGAGGAGAAGAAAACCATCTTATATGGACTATCCAACCATAGGAAGCACTGGTGGCACCGGGCCGTGTTAGGCTAGGTTCTCTAGAGATGGAAAACCAATGAAAAAACAATCATACTCTTGCTCAGGGAGAGAGATTTCTAGCAAGAAAAGGCTCACACAACTGTAGAAGCTGGTAAGCACAGTCTGGTTTCACAACTGTGGATCACATGTTAAGTCTTAACTCATAGTTCTGGGGCAGATCGACAGGAACACCACAGGTTGCAGAATTCGATGAATTCTGGGTCAGCAGGCCAGGCTTGTGACTCAGGTGAAGGAAACCTCCGCTTAACAGGTCAGATGACAGGTTGCTGATAGCACAAGTCTGAAGAACCACGGATCAACAAGCCAGCTGCAAGGATCCAAACCCGGCCACAACCAAGCAAGCTTTCTGCAGCATCTATTTATATAGGAAACGGGACAACTCCCTGAAGAAACCTCCTTTCAAGAGCACTGGGATTGTGATCCGAGGGTTGGACTGCATGCTCATCTTCTTACAGCTGCTTGGTTGTTCATGGCAGGTCTTATTAAGCATTTGATTATGTGGTGTTATAGCACCTCATGGGAGATTGGTAGCTCTCAGCTGCAAAGTACGGAGAATCCTGGTCCAGTCAAGTGAACACAAAACCTACCTATCCCAATGGTTAGAGGCTCAGCTGCTCTCTGAATGGTGAGCATTTCAAATGCACCAAACATTCCCCGGGAGGAAGACTTGGCAGTCTTCTTTCAGAAATATTCACTGTCTTAGAAATGTTCTGGGAAATAAAGACCTGGCTTCCTTTTCTGAAAGAGACTAGTAAAATCACCAGACCTTAGCTTTTTGGCACCTTTTAAACCGGGAGCACTCCCAGGGATCCACGTTCATCAAAGCAATGGATAGGCTCATACAGTGAATAATGATGCCAAAGAGGAATGTATTCCACAATGCAGTCAACTGTGCATATCAGAAGGACAGCCCCCAACATTCCAAGCTCAGATAGAATAGGTAGAATCCCTGTGGGTTTCTGAGACTGTAACTATTCCTCATCTTTTCCCCTTTCTCTCCAGGAGTAGCTGATGGGTGGTTTTGAACTGTCAACTGTGGGGATTGCAGCTTTGTGCACAATCACTGTACCACCAGCATAGCACCTGCCACAAACCAAAATTCAGAGGCAAGAAGGGGTAGAAAAGAAGGTAATATGGACTCTAGGGCAGAGTACAACCCATGCCATGACAAAAGGTATATCCATTGTTGACCGGAAAACTAATATGCTCGGTACACAGACTGCATCTTAAGAAGAAAAGTAAAAAATTGGGGCAGTTCCACAATGTATTGCAGGGTTACTCTGATTCATAATTGATACAATGGCAGGGGGTTTGGTTTTTAGTTTCGTACAAACTGTAGTTGTGATGGATGCACTCGTGCTTAAACCCTCCCCACTAGCCATTCGACAAACAAACAAACAAAAGACCCACTGCTAGTCGGGTTATTCCAACTCATGGACACCCGTTTTAGAATTCTCAAGGCTGCAGGTCTTTCCAGGAACAGATAGTCTCATCTTTCTCGCTCTGAGGGATTGGTAGGTGTGAACTACTGATCTTGCGAGTACTAGTTCTAGTCTATACTTTACCCAACACGGTATGTGGAAAGAAGAGTTAGAGGCATTGACCATCTCTCAATTCAGAAGCATAGAGGAGAATCAAACTCACAATCAGCCCAAGGCTGATTCCTCTGAGACACAGGTAAGATTTACCTCTATTCAGCTACTCCAACTGAATGCACCTTTCAGGGCAGTGTCTAAGTTCTATCTCCTGTAGGCTGTCTTCTTTTATTCAGTCAGAGAAATCTCATTAATAAGTTCTGATAGTACTTTGTGATGTTCTATTCTTATTCATTGCATTTTACATTTTATTATGATTGTGTATCTTATTTTCGCTCATTAGATTGTAGAATTCTTAAGGGCAGAGCGAAGATGCCTTATTCATTTTCATAACCCCTATAATCCTAGCACAATACATAACTGATAGTAGAAGATCAAGAAATACTTGTTGCATTCAAATTAACTAAATTAACAGTATCTACAGGGAATCCAATAGTCAAGATTAGACATTTTAGTGTGTTTATTAAATAGACTTCTGACTGTTTCCCTAACCCTTTTAGGGGACTTTAGAATATTCAAAACCACTAAAAGAAAAATTACAAGTTTAAAAAATGAGTCAGAACTAGATCTTTCATAATATGGCAATCAAATGTTGAAGTTGATAGATTAAATAAACTGGAACCAGCATCATATGTTCATAAGAACAAGTGGCATTTAAAAGGTACATGGGAAAATGAAATTAAAAGAAAATGGACTGCTACCATGCACTTTTGGAAACTCGCTTATACATCTGGGATGATGATTTTATTTTTAATTAAAAAAATAATTTTATTGGGGACTCTTATAACTCTTATAATAATCGATACATCAATTGTATCAAGCACATTTGTACATTTGTTGTCATCATCATTTCCAAAACATTTTCTTTCTGCTTAAGTCCTTGGTATCCGCCCCTCTTTTTTCCCCCTCCCACACTCATGAACCATTGATAATTTATGCATTATTTTTATTTTCATATTTTATCCCGTCTGCTGTATCCCTTCACTCATGTTTCTGTTATTTGTCTACCAGTCAGGGGTATAGGGGGTGGGGTGGGAGGGTACTTGTACATTGATCAATATGATTGGTTCCCCTTTCTCCCTCTTCTCCCTCTTCTCCCCCTAACTCTCTCCCACCCTCATCACATCTCTATTATTGGTCCTGAGGAGTGTATCTGTCATGGATTCTGGGTGTGGAGAGCTCTTCGCTGTACCAGTGTGAATGCTCTGGTCTAACCTGATTTGTGAGATAGAACTGGGGTCTTGATAATGGGGTGGAGGAAGTATTAAAGAACTAGAGGAATGTTGTGTGTTTGATCAGTGCTATACTACACCGGGGGCGGTTCTTCCCTTTCTTGTGACTCTTCTGTGATGGGATGCCCAATTGTCTACAGATAGGTTTTAGCTCTGTATTCTGACCCCCCTCGTTTGTTTACATCAGAATGCTTGGCTGTTTGGGATCTTCTGATGTCTGATACATGATCCAATTGACACCTTGTGATCACACAGGCTGGTGTGTTTCTTCTATGTGGGCTTTGTTGCTTACCTGTTAGAAGGTCACTTGTTTGATTTCAAGCCTTTAAGATTCCAGACGCTAAATCTTATAGTAACCAGGCACCACTAGTTTTCTTCACCTCCTCTGCTTATATACCCATCTTGTCTTCAGCAATCATGTGGAAAAGTGAACATCACAGAATGCAGGCATGATCATTAATTATTTTTAATCAGTTACATGGTTTGGGCTAATGATTTTATAAGTTATTTAAGCTGTCCATTTAGAAGTGACATATTCTGGTGTTCCACCTTGATTGTACTTGAAACTTTTGTCAAAGAGAACACTCTACTTTAAAGAGGCAAAGTTATATAACCTCCTTACGAACCACCCAGTGCCTTTCAGTGAACTGTGTTCTTCCACTGGGACAAATGCCTTCTAATATTTTATATATTCCTGGTCAGTGACTTAAAAAAAAACCTACTTACCCAATTGCAGCCTGCCATTCAAAAAGAATATTTCTGCAAAGAAAAAGATGTGAAAATGTAGGCATTCAAGTGAAAATTCAATCCTTCACAGTACAGAGCCTCTGCGAAGTCTTTTAAATGACCCTTTTTATCATGGTGCCATGTCTGTACCTTTCTGAATAGTGAGACCTGGTAAGAAAAATAGATGTATGTATACAAGTGGTTGAGTAATGTATTACTCATATGCACTTTGTTCTTTTTGGCAAACTGACCTTATCAAAGGGAAGAAAGCTATACATTGTGACAAGCTGAGCCTTACTAGGAAGTCTGAATTAGGCCTGGCAGTCTTCTCTTATCTGGATTTAAATATGATCAGAACAAACATTTTTTTTTAATTCATAATTTAGCCTCCTGAAAAGTGGAGATGCTGGGGAATTGAGTTCCTTTTAAATTAAGATTTAAATATTCTTGTTACATTTAGACATAACTGTACTGTTTACATGAAAAGCAGTAGCAAAGATAATATTTCTTCCCCTCTAAATTATTGCCAGTGAGAGAAAAAAAAAGCCAAATAAAGAGAGTAGATCTTTGAGTATCCATCCTTTATAAAGAACAATTACAAAAGAATAGTGATCAAATATCCTTCTGCACTTTATTCAAGCAGGCAATTTGTATTTTAAGAGGAACCTCAAATCCTAAACTTATTGAACAGCAATTGAAAGGGCATGGTGGTTATGTGAGAAGCTTCATACAGTCTGTTAAAGACTTCCCTTCATTATACAAATTTAACCCATTTTAGCTCATGTATCAAACTATTTTTTGAAATAGTTACTATTGTAAGGGTAGCCCACACTCATGAATGTACAATCAACAACCTACACAAGTCAAACGTACTCTTCTACCTTTCTCCTCTCCTTTGTCATAAGCAATCACTTTTCAGGTGAGTACAAAAAGATGAACAAAATTATATGGAATGAAGAAAGGTAGAAGGAACCAAGGGAAAGCCCTCGTCCACCGCGCTCAAGCAGTGACTTTTCTTCTTTTGTTCACATTCAAAGACCACGGTTGGAGCTGCTGCCCAGTTACAGTCCCTACGAATCCACCAAATGTAGACATATGTGCCCCATTAATGACTCCGTTGTTCAACAATGATGGGGAACGGCGCCCCAGCCTGCTCCTCCTCAGTCATCTTTGGAATTCATGCACGTACCATGGTGCTTTTTCCGAAAACGATCCCAACAAGCTCGGTTTTTTCTTTTGAAATAAAGGCATCAATTCAATTGCGTGTGTGTGTGTGTGTGTGTGTGTGTGTATACACATACATATATATGTCTGTTTGTATGAAAAGACATTGAAATGCAGCAGAATTTCTCTTGAGAGCTTTCTGCGTGGAAGTCAGGTTGCTCCCGCCTGTGCTCTCCAGGAGGAAACTTCAGTAATAAAAAAAAAGTAATTGCGGATCAAAATTGTTCATCATTAGCCTTAATTAGTCTGTTGGTTTTCAATAGTTTCCTTTGTTAATACAGATGAAGGTGTGTTCTTCCACATTCAATTATGCACGCTCTGCCTGGGCCCTGGTAAGCAGGTGACTAAATGGTGATGTAGCAGATCAAACAAAGAGCCCTCGTGTGCAAATGCACAGCAGTCCCAGTAAACTGGCCTAATTAGCATTGTAATTAGCCCACGTGATGACTGAAACAAAGTCACAGGAGCCCTGGAATCACTTAGAAAAGATACCAAGTGGCGCCTTCCCGCTCTTTGTTTCTGGTGCAGGGAAGAGCCTGGATGCGCAGCCGCCCTCCCAACGCTCCACGTTCTTGGCATGGTTCCGCTTCGCAGCCGGGTCTGGAAGTGGAAGGATGGGCCAGGCTGATCGATCTGAGCCTGTTGGAGCAACGTGGGCAGGATTTCAGTGAAGGGCAAGATAGTGGCAGAAAATCGGTCGTTTAGGGAGAAGAGCCTCCTTTTGGCTCCAAGGAATTGGCAGACACAGTTCTCCTTTGAGTGTGAGAATTGAAAGCAGGAGAGGTCATTTGGGCGCCTTTCTTATGAATGAATTTACCTACGTAGGAGTCATGTTCGCTTCCCACGTGCACTTTCACACGGGCGTCTCTTACGAAATAGAAACCTGTTAATGGGACGCAGGTGCCCAATTTTGTTGATTTTTGACACTTGACAGAAAAGGCATCTTGCTAGGTAATACAGGATTTTCTGAAATGTTACCCAATTATGAAAAATAAAGAGCTCAAAGGAATACTTCAGAGAGGGGAATAAAAGATGGTAAAATAAAAGATGGTAAGAGACTTGGCTACCTCACCTTTACAATAACTTTATATCACCTCAGAGAGTTGTTGCTGCCTTCGGAGCCCTGCAGACAGGTCTGACCCACAGCGATCCAGTGGGACAGAACAAAACACTGCCAGACTGTGCCACGCTCTCAGCTCTCCCTGGGCCTGAGCCCCATGTCAATCCATCTCCTTTCTCTTCATCGTTCCCCTTCTACTTTACCAAAAATAATGTCCTTCTCCAGGGACTGGTCTCTCTTGACAATATGTCTAAAGTATGTAAGACAAGGTCTTGCTTTCCTTGCGCCCAAGGAGCATGCTGGCCTCACTTCTTCCACAAATACACATCGGTTTGTCCTTTCAGACGTCCATGGTCCTTTCCATAGTCTTCTCCAGCACCACAATTCAAATGCATCATATCTTCTGCACTCTTCCTTATTGTTAAACTTTCCCGTGCATATGATCCGATAGAGTGCCATGGGTGGGGTCAGGCTCACTTTGGTCCTGAAGGTAACATCCCTGTTCTTCAACACTCTAAAGAAGTCATGTGCTGCATATGTATCTAATGTAAGACATCTTTTGATCTCTTCACTGATGATGCAGGTAGGAGCATTGATTGTGGATCCAAATAAGAGAAAACCCTTGACATTTCAATCTTTTTTCCAATTATGATATTTCCTAGAAGTCCAGTCGTGAGGATTTTAGTCTTCTCGGCACTGAGCTGGAATCCACAATGAAGGCTACAATCTTTGGATTCCATCAGCAAGTGCTTCAATTCCTTCTCACATTCAACAAGAAAGACTGTGTCAGCTGCATGTTTCAGGTTGGTAATAAGACTTCCTCCTGTCCTGATGCCATGTAATTCTTCATATAAGCAAGCTTTCCTGATGATTTTCCCAGCACACACGTGGAGCAAGTCTAGTGGGAAGATACAACCCGGATGCACGCCTATTCTGATTTCAAACCACACACGATTCCCTTGTGCGCTTGACATACCTGCCTCTTGATCCCTGCACAACTTCTTCATGAGCGCAAGGAAGTATTCCAGAACCCCCTTCTTCTCAAGGTGATCCACAGATTCTTGTGACCCGCACAGTCAAATTGACTTTGAGTAGTCAATAAAACACAAGTAAACATCATTGTGGTATTCTCTGCCTTGAGCCGAGATCCATCTGATGTCAGAAATAATAGCCCTTGTCCAAGTCCTATTTGAATCATGCCTGCATTTCTGGGAATTCTTTGTAAATGAACTGCTGTGGTCACTGTGGGATGGTCAGAAGCAACATTTTTCAGTTTTCCAAACAGCTGTTTTCTGAATGTCTTGGCCTAGATGAGTGAGGGCTTCTAGTGCCTCTTCAGCCTTCTGAAACATTTCAGGGGGTCTTTTACACCAATCCCTGCAGCCTTTTACCCGTCAGAGTAAGAGTCCCTTATTTAAGAGTGCTAATGCTTATTACATTTGATCCTTATATTTACTATATAACATAGATGCAGGAAGTATTTTAATTCCCATTTTACAACATAGGTAATGGTTTTAGAGATACTGACTATCAGAGCTGTGAGCGGAGTCAGGTCATCTGACTTCTAGTTCATGACTTTTCTTCTATGTAAAAATTATTATGCTTAAAATTTTATTGTCAGCAGGTCAGTGAAGTTGGGAAAGTTGTGTCTATCTTTTAATTATCCCTTAAACTAAATGGTTTTTAATTTACATAGTTTACCACATTAGCTCATAGAATATCATCATTATTAAAATAATTAAATTAGCAACTGCCCATCCATAACAAGAGAAGAATTAAAACACCCCCATTAAAATATATGATAAAGGGCTGAGCCCCGGTGGTGTAGTGGTTGTGCGCGGGACTGCGGCCCACTGGGACGGAGGTTCAATTCCAGCAGTGGGGTTGGGCCTCCTACTCCCACCGCCGGAGAGCAGTGATGCCCACAAAATATATATATATATATATGATAAGTCAAAAGTACTACTCCAAAATAATAAAAACATTTATTGACTAAAAATACCAAAATGTGAAGCTATTGTTGATATATCTTCCATCTAGGTCTACACAGTTCTGAAGATGGTGTTTTTAGCTTCCTGATTCTTTTTTTGGGGGGAGCATCACTGCCTTCTGGTGGTTGTGGGAGCTACCCAGCCTTGCTGCTGGAGAGCCACTGCTGGATTTGAACCACCAAGTCCATGGGCCGCAGTCCTGCACTCAACCACTTACGCCACTGGGGCTCAGCCCAGCTTCCTGGCTCTTCCTGGAAGAATTTTTTACCCTTTCACAGCAAATCAAAGTGACAGTTCCCCTTTGGGGGATTCGACAAGTCAGTCTCTTTAACTTGGGAGTATCAAAAAGAAGTCTTAAGGAACAAGATCATAGCTGTAAGTTGGTGTAGCAGTCACCTAATCTGGTGTCAATTTGAGGATTAAGAGTGTAGGAGTGGAGTCTAGCTTGTCAATCTAGGGATAGCCAGTGAGATCTCTGTGTGGGCATGGCTTTCTCCTGAGAATTCTGGGAAATATGGCTCTATTTCCCCCTTGGAGGTGAGAGATTTATAACTCAGGCCTTTGGATACACTCTACTGACAAGACACAAGGCTGACTCCCTGGGAGACAATGCAGCTCACAAGACACATGGCAGCATGCTGACAGACCCTGAGTCTTGGAAACTGGAGGAGCCACAGGAAGACCTCTGCCAGCACTGAGATGCTTCTACCACCACTGGATACACAAGGCTCTGTACCCACTGTCCTGTGGTTATCCTGTTGTCATTGCATGTGTTTTGTGAGTCTGAAGAGAAGTTTATAGATTGCAATCGGACACATGAACTAATATCGGACTTAGGGCCTTGGACTGGATGGGGTTGGGATGCTTTCTCAACGTTCAATTGCTCTTGTATATAAACCTGTTCATTATACACATATGTGTGTCTATTGATTTGTTTCTCTAATCTACCCAGACTAACACAGTTGGATCAAGATTGCTTTTCCAATGGAATTCTAGTAGTACTGCCATAGCTACCTACCCTCAAAGAATATGTCGTGATGGGTGGGGAAAATCTTGGCATGACTTTCCTGGCCTTTTTCTCATTAATATGCTTTTCCATTTTCTTGAAACTTCTTCCTTATAAACCCTCATGATTTCCCCATGTCTTTAGAAAGCCTATAAAGATTACGCCTTTGGAAACCCCACCAACCTCTCTAACCTGAATTCAAGTGACCCAACATATCTCCTTAGAAGCCACGGTGTTAATTGGACCTTTCGTTTGAAGGCACCTCAAGGGGACTGATACAAGGGTGTTACTGAAAGAACTTGTATTCAATCACCCACAGGTCACAGAAAGATGTTTAAGCATGTTTTGTTTGAAATAGTTTCTGTGCATATGTGAATTGGAATCCTACACACAAATTGGGGAAGCTACCAGAGTTCTTGCTTCATTCAAAGCATAAACCATGCCTATTGTGATGCATTTATCATTGTGTAAAATGTATACCTTTAAGTAAAAGTCTCCTAGGGTTGACATTGGGTTCTATTAAATATATCAGCTATTGTCATACATTATTTTAAGGACAACAGATATCTACTATTGCTTTTTTCTATTCTGACACTGACTCAATTCCATCACTGTAAGGTCGAGTAGAATTGCCCTTAGTGAGTTTCCAAGGCTGTAAACTGTATGGTAGACCAGGGCGCGTTATGTATTTTAGAGGAAATTTTAATAATTGTTGCCACAATGTCAACTTATCCATGAATGTATTAAGATGGCAAACCTAAGGATTCAGTTGATCATTTTCTGATCTTTAGCTTATTCTGGTAAAATTTTGCCACTCTTCAAAACAATACCTTGAATCCTATGTTAAAAATGGTTCAAACAGAAGCATAAGACTGTTCATACTTAATACTGATGGTGGATGCTGATTAAAAACATGAAATGCTATTCAAAAGTTCCTAAACTATCAATAAGATAAAAAGAAAAAATACATTAATAATAACATGTTTATATCATGTGCTATAGTAGAAGAATTTTAGCTAAGATGGAATTTGATCTTTGTATCTGTCAGAAAATTAAAAATGAATGTGCATCCTCTGAAAGTAAAAGTAATAATAAATGAACTCAAGATAGACTTGTGTAGTTACCCTTGGGACTTAAACAGCTGATCTAAAAATAATGAAAAGTCTTTACTTTTACTTTCTTGCTTATTTTTTTGTATAAAGAATATGGTATACTGCAATTTTGAGCATATTGGCTATTATTTGGAGTCCCTCAAGGATGAGAATAGCTAATATGTTCAAGTGGTAACTGTACAGCTAGTAGTTCAAGTTTACCCAGAGGACCGGCAGTAGCAAAGCCTGATCTGCTTTCAAAAATCAGCCACAGAAAACCTTCTGGAACAAATTCTATTCTGACACACCTGGGATGGCCAGGAGTCAGAAGTGACTCCATGGCACCTGGTACTGGCACTGGCTATTGATGAGGATATGTAGTTGTGGATACAGGAAATGGGGTAGCAGATCATGAGTGTTAATTGAAAGGAAGTCTGATGAAAGCAACAAAAACAAAAACACTGCCATCAAGTCACTGATGACGCAAAGAGAGCCTATATTTTCCGGCCCAGTCTTAAAATTTAGTCTATGTTGGAAAGAAGTGGCTATTCCATTCTAATTTTCAAGCTGAAGAAATAATTTAGAGCAATGCTTATCACTTGACATTTAAATAGAAAGGATTCAAAGAACTTTTAAAGATAGGAGAAGAGAATATAAGCTCGGGGTGGGGGGTGATATCCTGGCCTGACCAACTGTAGCAGTCAAGTAAACTGGTGTCAATTTGAGGATTGATGGAGTCTAGCCTGTCAACCTGGAAATCTCTCATTTGCCTTCCCCTGAGAATTATGGGAAATGTGGCAATTCCTTCTTGGAGGCGGGAAACACTATCTCGGTTCACTTCCTTAGACACTTTCTACTGACAACACTCGTTGCCTGCAACTGACAAGACTGGTTCCCAGGCAGAAAGATATCCCTGAGGATAAGCCATATAGATCTACCCTGATCCAGCAAGAAACCTGAACCTAGAGAAGTCACTGCTGCCACCAAAGACGTTCTACCCACTGGCTTTTGATCGTGCTGCAGTTGTCTTCATTGCGTGTGTTTTGTGAGTCTGAAAGACTTTGTAGATTGTTGTTGGGCATATGGGCTAATATCAAACTTGTGGCCTTGGACTGGTCTGGGTTGGGATATTTTCTTAATGTACAGTTGCAATTGTATATAAAACTCTTTCTTATACACATATGAGTGTTTATGAATTTGACTGAGGATGGGGGTATCATTAGTAGGTCAACCAAATGAAGTAAGATGTTTTAGAAACAAAATTAGGGATAAAAGAAAATATGATTTTTGTAAGTTCAGATAAAATATCAGTGTTCTATGGGCTTATTAAAATTACATTAAAGCTTAGAAATTAATAACTACAAAGTAGGGAGATATATAATCTAACCTTTACATTATATATTACAAATATTTGTACATTTACTTTATTATGAAGTTATGGTATAAGATATATTTATTATTACATTGCTTCATGATAATAATGTCTTCATCCTCTGTCTTTCTTTTCACCCCCTATACTTCGAGTCCCCAGGGAGGATGCATGAGTCCTATTAAATTATATTCAATTTTTGTGTGTAAGTATATGTGTATATTTGTGAAATACTGATCTCATTATCCTTACAGAGGATTGGCAAATTTGAATCTGTCTAATTTCAAGTTCCTTAGCACCTCTACTCACAGTATCAGGCATTTATAGATGGCCATTCATCTGCCAGATGCTGGATTCACATGATCTCCCAAATGACTCTGTAAGATTGGTTCTTTAGTAAAAATGGCCCTATTTTGCAGATGCTCTGTTGAGCCTTACCAGTTGAGGTCACCTGTCAAGTTTCTAGCTTGGCCTTACATGAGTTTTCAGGCATAAAGCTGTTTCCTCATGTAATTTTTGCTAATGTGAACCTACCTCTTCAGTGTGCTGGGGTCCCTCGCTGTTGACTAACCAGTCTATTACTCTCACCTTCATCATCTGTTTTCTACATCCTCCAAGATCCAATTTGTGTGTCATTGCTCCCATCATGCACTCATTAAGGTTTTCTGGCTCAGAGCCATATCATACATTGTCTGCATCCTTAGAAATTGTGGATTTTGCTTTGTGGATTTTCTCTAATTAGACAGTAAGCCACTGGTGGGCATGCCTGTAATCCTAGATTTTTGCTCTATCTTCTTTAGCATAAGAACTAGGATCTTTTATCAAGTTTGAATTCCAAAGATACTTTTAAAGGATATAATTAACTTGAATGTATAGAAAGTGTCAGACTTGAAAAATGATGGTATAATTCTCTGCAATTTATTTAATCTGGCTAAAATCTCCTGTATATAGTGGAAAGTGGGCTTATCAGTTATTGCTACCATGAGAAAACAGAATATATCTCTGCTTTTCTCTTTACCTGGAATAAATCTGAATAAAGATAAAAGAAACTGCCCACGTATATTCTTACAGTGTGCGTGTGTGTGTTTGTGTGTACACACATGGGGCCCTAATATGTTCTGAAATATATTCATTCTTCTATAAAGAATGCTCTTTTATGATTGAGTAAGAAATTACCTGAGGTCATATTGGCAATTTATTTTCCTTTAAATAAAATCCAGTCCTCCCTGGTTAGTTCAGACTGTAAGGAGGGTCTATTTAAAGCAGCATCTCTCCTTGGTCCAGAATCAGAATTGATGCTCAAAGTAGGCCAAGTCAATGTTAAAGATTCCAGTCACTAGGCAAGTAGTGTCGCCCTTTAAGTTTTCTTCCTTCTTGAAGAAATGTGAGACAGCACAGTGTCCAGGGTGGTGTCAATGATATCGTCCATGGAAGATCCCTCGGGGACTCTGTCCTACCCCACCATCAGACACTCCAACACCAAATGCAAGGGACAACAAGGGAGGAAGAGGGCTACCGGCATACTTGAGAAGTTCTTTCTGCCAAGTAAAGCTACCTGCTTTCAAATTCTTTATGCTTCCTTCTGTTCTGTCCACAGAACATCTAGTGTCTTATGTATCTAATAACAACACTTCTTATCATTTTATTAGCAAACCTTTAGAAAAATGTGACGTGGAAGATATTTTGTATAATAAATCATGTTACATCTGATATGAGTAATTATATTATGTATGTATGTGAGAATTTGTAATGGAATGCTTTTACTATTTTTAAAACACCTTTTGAAGTGTCTGAAGGTAATTCACTTCTGAAGCATCTAATCACTCAGGGCATAAAATCCATGGCTTAGATACTTCGATATAAGTGACTCAGCTTTCCTTTTAATAGTTTAAATTGCAGGGCTTAGACTAAATCAGGAATCATTTAATTGTTTACAGATGAAAGGCATAACATGGATGCTTGGCGGGGGCTCGGTGGAAATATGTCTAAGAAGTACTGAGGAAGAGGGAAAATTAAAGAAGAGATGCCCTGTCTAAAGAGAATAGCTAATGTCCAGCCTGAGGTTATTTTGTCCGGCAAGAGAGGGTTCAAGTGGGCACACCATTCTGATTCATCATGAGAAGGGAGATTTTTCATGTTTTTCATGTGAAATGCCTTGGTTTGATAATTAATTAACTTTTTTAAAAACTGTCAAGCTACATAACACATCTCTAAGGTTAGAAATTCAATTCAGAGGCTGACAGCTAGCTAGGTACTGATAATTCATAGGGATTTATTTGAGCCAAGAAATTAGTAGTTATAAATGCAGTTATTTCCCAAATAGACCACCTCAATGTTGTCTTTAAAAGTAAAGGTAATTGGTCCATTAAGAATCACTTACTCACTTACTATTATTGACTTCAATCTGGCTCATAATGACTCTATAGGGCATGTTAGAACTGTCCCTAAAGGTTCCCTAGATTTAAGGGAAATAGAAAGTTTTGTCTTTCTCTCACTCAGAATAGGTGCATTAAAAATAATTCCTCTTAGGTACTATGAAAAGTGGGTGGGAGAAGAGTAAGAATGGATAACACTAATGGTTAAGCAATTACCTCTTGCTTGAAATTTTAGAGGTCTTGATCCACCATAAGCTCCTTAGAAAGATGCGATGATGAATGTCTAAGAGTTCAAAGCCGGGCTGAGCCCCAGTGGCGTAAGTGATTGAGTGTGGGACTGCAGCCCGCGGGCTTGGCGGTTCAAATCCAGTGGCGGCTCTCAGGAGCAGCACTGGGAAGCGCCCACGACCACCAGAGGCAGTGATGCCCCCCCACCCCCCCAGAAAAAGAGTTCAAAGCCTTGAGAACCTTGTGAAGCAAGTTTGCTATGCACACAGACGAGAACTGTGCATCAGTATGGACTTCACCAGCAACCATAATAGCAGCAATTATTGACGGATAGTAATTTTTTAAGACTTTGCAGTCTATTGCTCACGATATAGTAATCTATAAACTATGGTTAAGTTTAATATAATTTTTTCAGATAGATATAAAATTGCACCCAAAGATAACTTATCAGGCTATATCAAATTAAACCATAAAAACCAACTCACAGCCATCAAGTTGATTCTGATGCATGTTGTTGTTGGGTGCTGTGGGATTGCTTTCAACCCATAGGAACCCTCAGCACAACAGGATAAGACTGCATGACCCTGGGGGTTCTCACAATTGTTCCTCTACTTGAGCTCACAGACGCAGCCTCTGTGCTAATCTATCTCATTGAGGGTCTGGCCCTCCCTTGCTGTCTCTTCACTGTACCAAGCAAGATGTCCTTCTCTAGGGACTGGTCTGCTTCTGATGCACAGCAACACTATATCAGGTCTACAAGGCTGGAAATCTTTACAGACACAAAGCCTCATCGTCCTTATGCAGTGGAGTTGGTGATTTTAAACCGAAGACTTTGCCTACTCCAGAGTGGTACCAGGGCTCCTTCTCGATCGAACCAATATATAGTAGCTAACTTTTCATAAAAATCAATCTTGACTTTTGATTATCTAACAATGTGTCACTGACACCTATGATGGAATGGATGGAGTTTCTTATTCTAAAGAAGAGAGTGATCATCACCTACCACACACTCAGTTTCCATGCTTGAATAGAGTAGTTCTTTGGAGTATTCCACCAGATGTCTCTTTTAACGCATTTTTAAAATAGTTTTATTGACATATAATACCATTCAATATAGCAAGCATATTAAAAGTTATGAGATCATTCTCACAATAAATTGTCTATGTGAGAGAGAACATTTTCTTCTTTCTTTTGCTTTTCTTTTTAGCTCCCCATTTCCCCTCAATCATTCCTGCCATGCCCTGTTGCTTGCAGTTGTCAGGGGTCAGGTGTCATGATGTCAGTTGAAACCCACGGCAGTCTCATATGCGCAACAGAATGAAGCACTGCCTCGCCCTGTACGATCCTCACAATTGTCCCTGTGCCTAAGCCCTTCATTGCAACTATTATGTCAACCCATCTCCTTGAGGCCTTCCTCTTTTTCTGCCCCTCTGCTTTACCAAACATAATGTCTGTGCTGGTCCAGGTGGCCTAGAGAAACAAATTGAGAGACACTGTTATGTGTATAAAAAAGAGCTACAGATAGAAGAGCAATTGAATTTTGAGAACGCATCCCAGCCCAGCCCAGGTCAAGTGCATAAGTCCTATATTAGTCCATATATCTGATATCAATCTATAAATTCCTCTTCGGACTCACAAAACAAACAGTTGCAATGACGGCAACTGCAGGAAGATCACAGACCAGTGAACGAAAAGCCTTGTGGATCCAGTGGTGACAGAAGCATCTCAGCGCTGGCATGGATCTTTCTCGAATGGTTCTGCCAGCTCCCGGGCTCTGGCTGCATGAGCATAGCCCCATCAGGCTTGCTTTCAGTAGTGGAGCACCTCCAAATGAGGCCATCACGCAGTGATCTGGTTGACAGGCTGAATTCCACCCCTTCACTCAGTAGTCTCAATTTGGCATCAGCTTATGTAACTACCACAGTGTCTTCTCCAGGACTGGTCTTTCCTGAGCACATGTACAAAATATGCAAGATGATTTTTTTCCCACCCTGCTGCCAAGGAGCATTCTGACTGTACTTTGGGGGCAGATCACTTTGTCCTTTTAGCAGTCCATGGTCTTTTCAATATTTTTCACTTGCAGCAAAGTTGAAATGCATTGGTTCTGCTTTGGTCACATTTATTCAATGTCCAGCTTTCAAATTCACTTCAGCCCTCAAGTTAACAGCCGCATTTTTCGATACTCTGAAGAGATTTTGTGCAGCATATTCACCCAATGCATATCTCTTGATCTCTTGACTGTTGTCTCCATGAGTGTTGAATATGGATCCAAGCAAGATGAAATTCTTGACAACTTCCACCTCCTCTCCATTTGTTATGAGGATCACGTTGTGGGGGCTCGGTCTTCATATATTGAGCTGCAATCCATACTGAAGGCCACAATCATCGATCCTCATCAGCAAATACTTCAAGTTCTCTTCACTTTCAGCAAGCAAGGTTGTGCTATCAGATGCTGATAAACCTTCCTCCAGTCCTGATGCCACACTCTTCTTCATTCACATCAGCCAGATTCTCTGATGAGGTGTTCGTCACACAGATTGAATGAATAGTGTGAGAGGATAGAACCCTGATGCATACCTTTCCTGATTTGAAGCGATGCATTATTCTCTTGCTCCCTTTGCTGAACTGCCTCTTACTCAATGCAGGAGTTCTGCATGAGAACTCTGAAGTGTTATGATCCACACAATCCAATACCTTGTTACAATCCAATAAAGCACAAGTAAACCTCTGTCTGCTCTTCTCTGTTCTGAGTCACAATCCATCTGAATTCAACAATGAAGTTGTTCCAAGCCATGTTCTGAATACAGTCTGAACCACTAGCAGTTCTCTTTCAATGTACTGCTACAATCTTGTTGGGTGATCTGTGGCAAAATTTTACTTGCAGTTCTCTAATTTGAGCATTCGGTTGAGTCATCTTCATTTGGAATAGGTACAAACATGGATCTCTTCCAATCAGTTGCCCAAGTAGCTATCACCCAAGTTTCCGGGCATAGACGATTAAGTGCGTTCAGTGCTTCTTCAGCTTTTTGAACATTTCAATTGGTATTCCATCATTTTCTAGAGTCTTATTTTGGACAAATATATCCAGTGTGGCACCACTGCTTCTTGCTCAGATGTTTCCTTCTGAAGCAGGGGGATGTTGATTAGTTCTCTTGAGCACAGAGACTCCTTGTAGGGTTCCAACTTCTGTTGATGCTTTTTACATCACTTAATATTTTACCGATACATTTTTTCACAATGACAACTCAAAGCTTGAATTCTCCATGCACTCTTTCAGTTGAGGTACTTGGCTTTCTAATTCTAGGTCGTTGCACACTTCATTAAAACGTAAGAGACAAAATCAAGTGACTGCAAGAAGACTCGGAGAAGAGAAGAAAGGAGTTGACCACCAATCCACTGTGGACCGGGCTCAATGGACTGTTGCCTTACCTCTTGCCACTGTGGGGCCCCCTCGTTAGTTTATTGCTTTTGCTTTCATTATGGCCAGTATTATTCAATAACCTCATGGCATTTATTAAGTAACATATTGAGACCATTCAAGCAAGGCCCCTGAAAGTTCATTATTGTCGCTTGGAGATGAGCGATCTCGAACAGAGTGGCACACACGACTAGTATGTGATAAGAGCCTCTGCCTCCGTGAGCTGAACTTGACAGTCAATGA
>PVJH01019520.1:0-42581 GCA_004026705.1 Nesogale talazaci
CACCACAAACTACCTGTTCAGGAAGCCCCCACTGGCGCTTGGCACGGGCTATCCCCAGCCTTGCTCTGGCCACTGCCCGTAGGGCCAGTGCAGAATGCTGCCCCCAGGCAGCTGGAGAAGGATCTAGTCATGGAAACCACTGTGAGCCCAGGCCCATTCTCCCAGGAGACTCACTTGGGAAACAGTGAGGGTCTCAGGCAGATGGTGGCTGCTGAGATCCCAGAGTGGGTGAGGGGAGCAGGCTGAGAGGAATGGGGCCGGGCTGGTTTCAACACCCCTGCACTGTGAGCCCTTCCTCGCCTGTCTCACGGCCACTGGTTCAAGGGGGCCAGGCCTCCCCCTGGGCTCTGCTGGAGCACCAAGGAAGAGCTGTGTCCTGTCTCACACGACAGCTGGGAGACAGTGCAGCAGCGGCTGCTGGTCCTGCGGAGGGCAGGGAGAGGTCCTGGTGGCCCTCGCTCGGTATCCTGCACCCACTGTGCCCGTGGGGATTTTGTGTTAAGTGAAGTGGGAGCCCTTTGCCCCAGTTTATTGTTTATTATGCCAATTTGAGTCACTGTAAGAATCTTGACATAAAGAGTGAAGATGGGCAGAAGCGGCAGCTGCAGAGCTGTGTGGGGAGGGGCTGGCCTGGGGAAGGTGCCGGCTGTGTGTCTGAGGGGTTTGGGCATGCAGGACAGCTCTCACGGGCATTTCTGTGCCAGCTGCCGAGCCAGGTGCCCTACAGGTGTGCGTATTGGCAGAGCGGTCTGTGTCCTGATAGGGAACCAGGCCACTTGACGCCCAGTGCCTTGGGCTGTGCAAACCCTTGGAGTCTGAGGCCAGCTTTTGGCCGGGCCCCCTCACTCGGGGAGGCTTGCTTCCCTGCCTTGGGTATGATCGGGGTCAGCTGGGTGTGATGCCCGACCCTGGTCCAGACAGGCTCTCTCCTCTCTAGGGCATGGGGGGGGAGGTGCGGAGGAAGGGGATCAACCCTCCCAGCCGACCCAAGGAGCCCATCTTGTTGGAGGTGCCCACACTGAGAAAGGTGAGGCTCTAAGGAGAGATTTGAAGGGGCTTCGGGCGAGAGAGCAGGGGAAACGAGTTAGTGCAGGGGCGAGTCCCTGTGAGGTGGGGCCACGGGGGTGGTGGTGAGCCTTTGCCGGGCCCCCCGTGCAGCAGAGCCTTGGAGGACAGCGACGGCGGGCCTTCACGTGGCACTTAGGGAGGACAGCCAGGAAGGACGGACGACGGTTCTCCCCTTGGTTTTGATTGGAGTAGAGGCAGCCCTGAGGATCCTGGGGGCCTCAGTTGGGGGGATAGGGGTCCCTCCTGAGAGGACACCCCGAGTCTAGGCAATGTCTGGTGTTAGAGACCATCTGAGCGGAGGAGCCATTGGACGCACGGTTGCTAACACGGCAGCCCTGGCGATGTGCTTCCCTAAAGATGACCACAGCCTCGGAACCCACAGGGCAGTTCTGCTCTGTCCTCAGCCCAGGAAGGGACTCGAATCCAGAGGCAGGTGTGGACTTGATAAGCCTTCAGGTCGACGTGAATGTTCCGAGTTGGCAGCAGCCGGGCGGTAAGTTAGGAGTTCTCAGCAGAGGTGGGGCCCTGGCCATGGCTGCGCTCTGTGTGCCTTCTAGTGCTGCCTCACCACTGGCTGACAAGACTCTTCAGAGCGGAAGCAAGTGAAGGGTTTTCTTCAGCCCTCACACTCTGCATGGTGAGGGCAGTTCTCAGCCCGTGTCCCAGACCGGGGCGGCCCCCGCCCTCCCAGAGCGCTCCTTTCCTTTAGGTAAGATCCTAGGTAAAACCTACCTGTTGCCATTCGTTTGAACTGGCTCTGTGGAAGCAGTGACAGGTGTTGGTGGTCTCGGGCTGCTGTAACCGCACTCATCACCTCCAGGGACAAGACCATGCTCTTTTCAGATCAAGGGACTGGAAGTCTGAATTCCACAGGTAGCTCTCGGGGTGGGGGGGCTTGCGTTTCAGCACCCCTGGGAGTTCTTTGACGTCATACTTACTGAATTAATTGCATCATTGATTAAGAAAGCATTACAAACAAGGTTCAATCCAGAGGTACGGGTGCTATGACTTCAGTACCTTCATGTATGAGACACAACCCAAGATAGGGGCAGGTCACACAACATCATGCCCAAAGGGAGAGACAAAGAAAGTGATCTCAATACTTAGAAAACAGTGTGCACTTTAGCACATCAAGACTCAGGCATGACCCAACATGGAGACACAGCCCCCTACCAGAGTGTTCCAAAGTGCCGCCTGTGGTCCCTGCCCTGCCCTGGCCAGCTCTTAGGGTAGCAGGACTTGGGTCTGCAGACCTGAGCTGCCTTGTGACCTTGGAGGGGAGGTCATGGGTGGTGTAAATGGGGGCAGAGGGCTTTATTCTTAACCAGGCATCCTCAGAGAGCCAAGTGTAAGTAGATGCTCAGCAGGCGTGTTCTGCTTTCAGTACATAGACACACGTGCCCGTGCACACACATGCTCTCCCATGATCAGCTGAACACCCTCCTGAGGTGTACTGACGTCGGGTCAGCAGGTGGTTTCGGTGCTTTGAAACCTGACACGAGAATCTTACACCCAAGATAAACTTTAAACAGCCTCATGGTTCTCAGAGCCGCCTTATCCTGAGGGGGTTTCGATTCTTTGATGACAATATGCTTTTGAATCTGCTCTTGAATGAGTGTCGTGTTGGTCAACGAGCGACCTTTGTGAGGGATCCTCAACACCTGCCCAGAGCAGGGCCCGGCAGACTGCAGCCCGAGAGACACACAAACTCATCTCTTTTGGTGTGTACGTGTGGCTCTGAAGAAAAGTCGGAAACAATCTAAAGGATGTTCCTCAGATAATGGTGCTTCCATTTGTTTGCAAAAGCATATGGCCCGAATAACTTTTAACTTGCGAGGAGCAGAATTGGCTCTTCTCTCTCAAAAGTTGCCTAATCCCTGACCTAGAGGACTGTCCCCTCTAAACCCAGAGCTGGGGGTAGGGTTAACGTTAAGGTTGGTAGCGTTAGGGTGGTGAGGGTTTGGGTTACAGTGGTTAGAGATAGGGTTTGGGTTAGGGTTAAGGTGGTTAAAGTTTTCAGTTAGTGTTGTTAAGGTCCAGGTGGTTAGGGTTAGGGTTCAGGTCAAGGGTGGTTAGGGTGGTTAAGCAAGCACTGTCTTCCTCCAAAGCGGATTCTCTTGAGCTCCCCCTATCAATCTTCCCAATAACCTACAAGGCGTGTTTTCACTTTGTTTTAATGATGAAGCACTTAACTCTAGGATGTGATCACATTTACTACAGCCAGCCTGTCTGAGCACCCCGAAGGAGCCCTGGGGGGTGTGGCTTAGTTTGCTAGCTGAAAGATCATCAGTTCAAAGCCACTAGCTGCTCTGAGGGAGAAAAAGAAGGCTGCCGGCTCCTCAAAAGATTTGTAGCTTCTGAACCCAAAGTGGGCACTTCTACCCTGTCCTGTAGGATCACTGAGTCAAAGTCCACGTGGCAGGTGTGAGTATGGTTTTTATGGAGGGCACTTGGAGTCTGAATTGGGGTGTACTCCATGCCATGGAATTACAGTGAAAACAGCTGGGATCTGCCGGGGTTGCCGTGTTTTTCTGGGTCTTGCGAGTTCTCCGCAACGTGGGCAAGGCGCCACGTTAACCGCTGAAACGCAGGCCTGCCTTCTCTGACAGGTTTCCACCATACACAGGCTCTGGCCCCAGCAGGTTTCACTGCGCCTCCAGGATCACGTTCCCAGCCAGGCTGTGGTTCACTGGAAACAGCCTCTAGTTGGGAGATCCCATCAGGTCGCTTCCTCTGGGAGTGACCCTGTGGACAGCAGAAGGAAACGCGTCGCTTCCTCTGGGAGTGACCCTGTGGACAGCAGAAGGAAACGCGGCAGGCCCTGGGGGCGCCGGGTCTGGGCCGGTGCTGTGCCCGCCGAGTTAATCGCAGAGTCTCCTTCTGGTCTGCTGACCGTCTACCATCTGTGATTGCCTTTTTACTCATCCGCCCGGGAGCTCTTAACAGCTCTTGTAACACGCCGTAACTCAGATCAAGCATAATCTTGCAATTGCTACCACCATCAGTTTCAAGTCATTTTCTTTCTCCTTGAACTCTCTGATAGCAACTCCCTTTTTTCCCTTCCCTATGCCCCAGGAACCCTTAATATCGTGTAATTATTATGTATTACATATATTGCTGTATTTTATACCATCTAATGTAGGACCGGTTCATCTGCAGTCCTGTTATTCGTTCCCCTGTTACACCTTGCTCTCAGATCCCTTCTTCCCCCTCGGACTGGTCTTTCTTGAGGACCTGTCCAAAGTGAGGCCGTCTCATCAGCCTCCCTTCTAAGGAGCATTCCGACTGCTTCCTCCAGGCCAGATGGGTTCATTGCCGGCTGTGTTAGTCCAGGTAAACTAGAGAAACAAACTCATAGACACACATGGATTTACAGGTACGGTTTATATACAAGAGGAATAGGACATTAAGAAAGCACCCCAACCCAGCTCAAAGTCGTAAGTCCGATATTAGCCTATATGCCTGATACCAGTCTATAACGTCTCCTTCCGACTCAAAGTCACAGGTCAGTGGGTGCAGAGTCCCGGCACTGGCAGGGGTCTCCCCATGGCTCCTCGCTTCCAGGCCTCAGGGTCCATCCACAGCATCGAGTGGTGGTAGAGGCCACTCAGCGCTAGCAGGGGTCTCCACGTGGCTTCTCCAGCTTCAGAGGTCTGGTTCCATCAGGGTAAGGCCGTGTGGCTTCTCTGGCACCTCCATCGCCTTGCATGCTGCCATCTGGTCTTGTTTGTAATTCACCCTCTTAATTCCCAACAACTGGGGAGATAGCTTCTCATCTTCATGAGGGAAATATCGCAAGATTTCCCAGAAGTCTCAGGAGAAAGCCATGCCCTCACGGAGGCCTCGTTGGCTACTCAATGGCTATCTCCAGATTAACAGACTAGACCCCACCGTTACATCTCAATGACAAAATTAACATAAGCACATGACCGCCACACTGGAAGTCCATGGAATGTTCGTCTTTTTCACTCTCCCCACAAGTGGAATGGGTCAGTAGGCACGGCAGCCAATCCCAGAGCAGAGGGGGTGGCATTACTATCCAGTAGGAGCTGGGAGTGGAGCATATCTAGGAGGGCTGGCGTCCCTGCCCTGAGGGACCCGGGAGACAGGGTGATAACACTGGTGATGCCGGGGGTGAGGAACAGCACAGAGAATCAGGATACCTTCGTGAGATAACCAGGCAGGCCCTCTGGGCCTGACAGCAAGGCAGTTCCAGCAAGTGTGACAACAGGCAGGGCTGAGAGCCTCTGGGACGAAGTTTCCTGGCAGAGTACGGTGCCTCCAGGCAGGGACTGGCAGAGCTAAACTCTTGTAGAAACACTTTCCCCAGCAGGGAACGAGGACCAGAGAAGAAAGAGCCGGGCCTCCAGGCCTGGCCGAGAAGCCACCCTGGGTTGTCACCCGTTGCTTCCCGGTAAACCCCACGATTGTGGGTATGGCTTGTGAAGTCCATGGGATGGTGGCGAGGCATCGCCCGGCCAGCAGAGCAGTAGTGCATGTCCGGGTCAGTAGCCAGATGGGAGGTGGAACTCGGTGTTCTCCTGCTAAGCAGCCTCGGGCTGTGGATGCTGGTCAAGACCCTCTCCCCTGACTTCCAGGGTCCCCGTGCCGCCGCACATTCTCATACAGTTCCTTAGTGTTCCTCATGGTGCAGATCCTTAGGCAGACGCGGTGGCGACGAAGGCTGTGACTTGGGTCAGGTGCCTCTCCGTGACCCAGCGAGTGGGTTTCTGCATCGTGCTGCCAGCCTCAAACCTGCCAGTCACGCTGCAAGAGGAAGGTGAGGCTTGCGGCCCCCACACAGGTTGACAGTCATGAAAGCCCCGGGAAGCGGTTCCGCTCCGCCCCAGACGGTGGGCGGCATGCATGTGATGGCAGTGCGTTTGGCTGCTTCCGTGGGTATTAATTGTTCTCCCGAGAAGATGATACCTTTGACCCCAGAAGAATGAAATCCTTGACAACTTCATCCTTGGGTGACGCCGCTTCTCCAGCCCCCAGCCCCTGGGTCCCTCCCGTGCCTCTGGATGCATCTCCCCCACTCCTTTATCCCTCAGGTTAGAGCCCCACGCACCAGCCTCCCAGCCCCTCCTCCTCCCGCTGGCCGGCCCAGCCTCTCTGGGTTCCTCTTTCCGAGGAAGGCCAGGGGACGAATCCACCTGGCTTTTTGGTGTCAGGCCACAGCCTGGTTATGAAGCGACGGCCCTGGAGACGGCAGCCATGGGGCTGGGTCACCTTGGAGGGTTTGCTTCTGGAAAGGGTGTGGCAGCGCCTCCCTGGCTGGGCGCGCCCCAGGCCAGGATGGCGTTCAAGTATTTAAAAACAAAAAAGAAATCATTTCAAAACTTTAATTTGGAAATGAACACACACACATGAAACATTCAGGGTGAACCAAAGGTCACGCAGACTGTGCCGTGGGCAGCTCTGGGCCTGGCAGTGTCAGCCCTGGGTCCACTTGTGGGGAGAGTGCCCGCCAGTATCAGTTTGCTCCAGGAAAAGAGCAGCTCTTAAGCCGACTGCTCATATCCTGACAACAACGGAGGACAGGCCTCTGAGGTCAGGGAGGAGAGTGGGCATGATAGGGACTGCCCCTGGGGAGGGCAGGCTGGAGCCGAGGGCGGGTGCCGGGCTCTCTGCAGAGCACCGAGGGGCCAGGCAGGACCGTGCCGAGGTGCACGAAAGGGAGGTCACCTACTTCCATTTTGTTTCGCGCTGGCCTGAATTTTTAATGAAGCAAAATTAAACATCTCCCAATTCAAAATAGCCCATTCCCACATCACCGGGCACACACCCTTTCCCCTCCTCGCCAGTGACTTTGCTCCACCCGTAAAGCAGGAGGCCCACACGGGGCGGAGGGGGCGGTGCGCCGCGAAGCCACCTTTCACAGGAGCCTGGCCCTCTCCCAAGCACTTTCCCAGCGAGTGGGGGTTAAGCCAGGCGTGTGGTGGGGGAGCAGGCTCCTGATGAGAGAGAGCAATCCCCATGGCAGCGAGTTTGGCTACCGATTTTCCCATTTGGGGAAGATCAGTTAAAAACCACAATAATACTATTTAGTAAGGGGCCGGGGGCAGGGAGGGGATGAAAGGGAGTGGATATGGAGTTCAAGAGGAAAAAGCTTGAAAATGATGATGGCAGCAATTGCACAGCTCTGCGTGATCTCATGGATGTATGGATTGTAATATATATATATATATATATACATATACATATATATATGTAAACGCTCCTCATAAAATGTCAAAGGGAAAAAACTGAAAAACAGGATCGCAGTTCTCTGACACCCACGGGCTACCGGGGGTCAGAATCCACTCCATAGCAGCTGGTGGACGTCTGCAAAGTGGGGTGTGTGTGTGTGTTCAAAACCTTCTCCCATGTCCTTTGTGCTCAGGTGCTTGGGGAACAACTTCGTTTACTCCCACGGTTTGAGGAAGACTCGTCAGCAGCTGGCCCTTCTCAGGCGGGCACTAGGCTACTAAGGGGGTGTCCCAGGAACTGAAGAACAAGGCTATGGTGCATTGGTGGGGGTGGGGTTCCTGGAAACTACAGAACAACACAGCTCCCTGGGAGTGGGGTGGGAGGAGCCTGAAAATAGATGCTCATGTGGGCTTGCATTTGCATAAATTAATTATTGAGGCATCGGCAAGAACTTGCTGTCAGGGATGAGGCTGAGAACAGGGCAGGCAGAACCTGGGGTCCTAGTTTCAGCTCACCAGGAAAGATGGGCCCGCCTGCACTGGACTTGTGGATTGTAAGTATACATCTAAGAGCTTCATATGTACACATGAAGGACCTGCTCTTCTCTCCCAGTGCAGGCGGGCCCATCTTTCCTGGTGAGCCATTTCAGGCGGAGAGGCGGATGCCCTGCTTAACCTTTGCCAAGGTGTGTCGGTCACTCTGGGGCAGGGCCTGGCCGGCTGCAGCCCCCGTGCTGTGCTGTACCTTGTCAGTCTCTGGGGCTGTGTGGCATTCGGCACCTGCTTACTGGGAGTCAGTGTGAACTTGGATCCAAGGGCCCTAGGATTCCCACCCCTGCTGAGCCAGGCTCCTTGTCGTTGTTGAGGTGTTGGGAGGCGAAAGTGAAGTTAGGGATGTGGATGCGCTGTGGCAAAGATCATAGTGTAAATTAGTGCTGCTCGGGGGCCCTGGTGGTGGAGTGCTTATGTGTTGTCTGCTAACTTCAAGGTCAGCAGTTCAAAACCACGAGCCACTCCTAGGGAGAAAGATGAGGCTTTCGACTCCTGCAAAGAGTTACAGTCTCAGAACCCCACAGGGCAGTTCTACCCTACCCTAGAGGGTCTCGGGCAGTCAGTACCTCAGTACCATCTGGATGGCAGTGAGGTTTTTATTTGTTTAGAAAACTGCTCGGAGCCATTACCATCGGCTTTTATTGCCTACGAATGTCCTTTGTCATGCAAGTGGGGACATCTGGCTTGCATAGAAGCACAACACCCACCCCCTTGGGTGGTGAGCCCATGAGTTATAAGCAGATATTTCCCAGAGTGCTTTGGCGCATCCTCAGAGACCACTGGGGACATGAGCAAGCCCTGGCTTGCTTTTTCCTGGCTTGTTGCTTTGTCATTTGATCATTTTGGACCAGTGACTTCTCGGTCTTCCATAAAAGACATTCTTCAGTTTATCAGTTACTATAATTAGTTCCCCACCACTTTCCCATCAGTTTCTTGCACTAGAGTGGCTGTGTGTTGCTGTGAGGCTAGAAGTGATGTCACTGGTGTTTCAAATACCAGCAGAGTCACTGGTGACCTGCAGCCACCTTGTTTGCTGAAAATGTCGGTAATATGAAGCACTTACTGCTGAAGAGCAGAGACTGCATGTTGAGGATTATACCCCAGCATGAGTGGATAGGTTTCCAGTAGAACTTAAAGACCAAGACAGACTAGGAAGAAAGGCCTGGTGATCTGTTAAAAAACTGACCAGTGAAAATCCATAGGCGCCGGCGGGACGCTGATGCTGATGTAGTTCCAGAAGATGAGACTAGAAGCCACTCAAAATACCACTCTCCTCAAAGCAGAGGCAAGCTCAAGGATGAGGCTAGAGGAGATATTCCCAGATCTCCACATGCCCCTGGGTCCAACTCAAAATGAGGAGGAGCAGTCAGAAACCTCCTTACATCGCCGGAAGTGGACTGTAGGAAGTATGAAACAAGGAAAGTTGAAAACGCTTAAAAATGGGAAGTTGGGGGGCTGAGCCCTGATGGCGTAGTGGTTGTGCGTGGGACTGTGGCCCACTGGGTTGAAGGTTCAAATCCAGCAGCAAGGCTGGGCCTCCTACTCGCACCACCAAAGAGCAGCAATGTCCCAAAAACCAAAAAAAAAAAAAAAGAAAAAAAAGAAAAGGGAAGTCGGGAAGACTGATAGCTGAGGCATTTTGGAGCTGAGAGGGACCAGACTGGCCATTTTGATTCAGACAATGGTGCAATCTACTATGCCAAGAATGACAAAGAGGGGGCTGAGCCCCGGTGGCGTAGTGGTTGTGCGCGGGACTGTGGCCCACTGGGACGGAGGTTCAATTCCAGCAGTGGGGCTGGGCCGCCTACTCCCACCACCGGAGAGCAGTGATGCCCCCCAACAAAAAAAAAGGAAAAAAGAATGACAAAGAGGAACGGTGTTACAGTCATCATCAGGAATACTATTTCAGGATCTGTCTTGAAACACAGATAGGTAGGACAAAACCCACACACCTACAAGGAAGATCCCTGACTGTGACTATCAGTCTAATGGATGCACTGGGCACAGAGGTCAAAGTGAAAAATTGAAGATACTTACCAGCTTCTGCTGCCTGAAATTAGTTAAGCATGCAATCAGGTTCCATTGAGAATTACTGGTGATTTGAATGTGCACGTTAGAAACAAAAGGTCAGTCGTGAAAGATACAGCCTTGGTGGTAGAAATGACATGATAAAACTTTGCAACACATACAGTTACTCATCAGAAAACCCCCTTTTCCACAGCACAAATGGTGACTCAACACATGATGTGGTAGCGTGAAATTTCATTTTAAAAATTTAATCATTTTATTGGGGGCTCATACAGCTCTAATCACAATATATACATACAAACTGTGTACATCTTTTTTTGTGTGGGGGGGATTTTTTAAAATCCTCAAGTGTTACAGCTCTTTTAGAATTTGTCTAAGCAGGTCTTCCGTTTTTTCCGGAAGGCCCCCCCAAACACACACAAAAAATATGGTTCCTCTACCACTGTCTGCAATTCTGTGACAGTCATGTAATCTTGTATCAATTTCTGGATTGGTAGTGTAGGGCTGGAATCTAGCCTGTCAATCTGGAGATAACCAATATGACCTCTGCGTGAGCATGGCCTTCTCTGAAAATTCTGTGAAATCCGGTGGTATTTCCCCTTTGGAGGTGAGAGATCGCTCCTCAGTCCCTTGGAGAAGCTCTCCTGACAAGACACAAGGCTGACTCCCTGTGAGACTCCAACTGACAAGACAGAGGGCCGCATGCTGATAGACCCTGAGCCCTGGAAACTTGAGGAGCCACGAGGAGAGCCCTGCCAGTGCTGAGATGCTTCTACAGCCACTGGATACACAAGACTCTGCACCCCCTGGCCTGTGATTGTCCTGGTGGCATTGCATGTGCTTCATGAGTCTGAAGAGGACTTTATAGATTGCAATCAGACATGGGCTAATGTCAGACTTAGACCTTGGACTAGATTGGGTTGGGGTGTTTTTCTCAATGTTCAATTGCTCTTGTATATAAACCTCTTCCTTATGTACATATGTGTGTCTATGGATTTGTTTCCCTAGTCTACCCAGACTAACTCAAACTCCTATCAGTTGGTTGGGAGGACGTTGCCATCAGGGTGCACATAACACTAATATTGGGGATTGGCTACCACTCCCCGGGTTATAAGGATGAGTCATCTTTGTGGCAGGAACATAGAGAAATTTCAGGACCCTCTTGAGGAACACATTTGAGGTCTCGGTCTGAAATGGCAACGACAGAGACCAACTTGACATCAGAATCAGGGGAAGAGTCATGAACAGCTAGTAGTATGCCGATGATACGACCTCGCTGGCTGAAAATGAAGATCGCGTGAAGCACTTAATGCTGAAGATCAAAGACTGCATGTGAGAATGACACCTCAACATCAGGGAAACCAAAATCCTCACAAAGGGACCAATTAGCAACTTATGAAAAATGGAAACAATAGTCAAGTTGTCAAGTATTTTATTTTGCCTAGGTCTGAGAATCAACAGACATGGAAGCAGCAGTCAAGAAATCACATCATGTGTTGCATCGGTCATTTCTGCTGCAAAGACCTCCTGAAAGCATTCAAAAGCCAGAGGTGTCGCTTTGAGAGCGACTCAAACCACGTGTGGCATTTCCAGTCACCTTATATGCATGGGAAAGCAGAACAATGAGTTAAGAAGACTGAAGGAGAATTGAGGTGTTTGAATTACGGTGTTGGTGAAGAATATGGTGTTGGTCTGGATAAACTAGGAAAACAAGTCCACAGAAACTCATGTACACAAGAGTTCTATATAAAGGGTAAATGTACATTAAGAAAGCATCCCAACTCAGTGCTGTCCACGCCCGTAAGTCCAACATTAGCCCATATGTCTGACACTGGTCTAGAAAGTCCTCAATCCCATGAAACACAATGACTCTGACTGCAGGAGGAGAGCCGAATCAGTGAGCGTGTCAGCATCTCAGCGCTGCCAGGGGTCTCCAGGTGGCTGCTCCAGTCCCCAGGGCTGCCTCAGGGTAGGTCCATGTGGCTTTTCTTCAGGGATGTCTCGCAGAAAGTGAGCCTTGCCCGCTGAAGCGGGGAACTGCCTAAGGCAGCTGCACCCTGGTCTGACCGTCAGAGAGCAAGACCAGAGAACTAGAGAGACAAGGCTCGCTGAGCCATCTAGCTAACTGCCCTTCAATTAATTCCACATGCATTTCATGGCCAGATTGGCACAGTCAACCTTAACTATCGCAAATACTTATTTTAAGACTGACTTCCAGAAGAACCAGCAAATCTGTCTTAGAAGTGCAGCCAAACTACTTCTTGGAAGCAAAGATTTTGATTGTCGCATGTCCTTTGGACATGTCAGGAGGAACCAGTCCCTGGAGAAGGACATCATGTTGTGGAAAGTCGAGGGTCATCCATGAAGACGAAGACCTTCAATGAAATGGATTGACACATTGGCTGCTGCAGCAAAAGGCTCAAACGTGGTGATGTGTCCCGGCCCGCGGGACAGTCACACATGGATCTCTAGGTCCGGAGCCTGGGAGACGAAGATGGGCAGGAGACTCGAAGAATGGAGGCAACAAGATTCTGATCAAGCCTCGTTTATTGGGGCAAAACTCAGGGTATATAAAGCCAATAGTCAGGAGTGAGGGTCAGAGCTTATGCTAATGAGGTAGAGTCAACAGGGGCCAATCCTGGATGAGTGCCAGATAAGGGAAAAGCGTGCAAAAGGGGCTGGAGTCCTCAACTTGGTCTGTATGCTAATGGGGGTATACAGGAGTGAAGCGGGGGCAACTTAAAGCAACCAATCACAAAGCTACAATATGATCTAGTGGACTAAAGGTTACAACATATGTAAGCACTATAAAACAATACAAAGGTATAGTGACTAGAATGTAACACAGGCAGAGCAAGCTATGTAGTTTATAGAAAAGGGTAAAATATAAACTAAACATAGATGCCAGGAACTGGTACAGGAAAAGGCTGTGTGTGTCACAGCATGAGATAGGTGTCCTTTGTGCGTCTGGTGGTCTTTGCTAAAGCCCTGGGGCGGAAGGGATTGTTTGCAGAGCAAACAATGGCCTCTGAATCTGGCTCTCCACAGTGAAGACGTTTAGTTGTTGAAATGATTGGTGGCATCTAACAACCCTTGTGGTGCAATGGGTTAAGTGTTGGGCTGTGAACCACAAGGCCAGCAGTTTGAAACCACCAGCTGCTCTACAGAAGAAAGACGAGGCTACCTAATTCCATGAAGATTTACAGTCTCAGAAACTCACAGGGCAGTTCTGCTCTGTCTTAAAGGGATAGATGGCGATGAGTTTGGTTTGGGTAACAGCAATGATAATTACTGTGCACTTGTCTAAATGGCACGGGTATTTACTGAACTCTTATATGTGCCTAGCGTGGCCTGGGAAGATGGGGGAACCATATGGATCAATCTAACAGGCCCCTTACTTTCAAGGAGCTTCAAGTCCAGTGAAGGAGTGGACAGAGGTAACCTGCAGGATGGTTAAGATACAGTAGTAGGAGCTTGGGGTGGCTGTCACTTTTGAACATGCAGGTACTTTGTTCTGGTTTCCATAGTCATCATATTATTGACATCGCAATACAACCACCGTGAGGGGAAAGTGGGGCCTTCATTGTATACAGGAAGCTGGGGCTTGGGGTGAGTAAGGTGATTGCTGGGTCTAACTCAGCAGGACATGACCTTATTTCTCTAAATTGTACTGCCTCTTTGACCTCCTAGATCAGTGGTTCTCAACCTTCCTAATGCCAAGACCCTTCCATACAGTTCTTTATGTTGTGACCCCCAACCATGAAATTATTACAGTTGCTACTTCATAACTGTCATTTTCCTATTGTTAGGAATCATGATGTCAATATCTGATATGCAGGATGTATTTTCATTGTTAAAAACTGAACAGCACGAAAGCATAATGATTCATCACAAAAACAATATATTGTGAAATATCTAGTCCTAATTGCAAATAAATGAAATTTTGTCTTGAAGCATGGTGTAGCATGGGTCACAGTCTTCACCCTGTACTTGGTACTTATAGGTGGTACTTGGTACGCAAACCTGCATGTGGGCAGACATGACTGGAGGTGGATGGAGGAGCGGTGTCTCAGTTTCTAAGACCATCGGAAATGTGTTTTCCGATGGTCTTAGTCAACCCCTGTGAAAGGGTCATTTGACTTCCAAAGGGGTCATGATGGACAGGTTGAGAACCGCTGTCCTAGAATGTTCATCCTGGTTCACCTTCTGGCCCACATACATTTATCCCTTGTGGCACCAACTTCCAGACCTGCCACATCCCAACAGAGAAAGACTCCCAGGTCCTCGGCACTCAAACATGCCTACAGACCCCAAGCTCCCTCTGATGCAGGACTTCCCTTCTGCCCAGAATGCGCTCCTCTCCCCCAGATCCCCAACCCATTCGAATCTCAAAGACCTTTGCTTAATTGTCACCTCCTTACAGACGATGACCATAACTCTGCCACCTGCCAAATGTCCTCTGTAACTATGCCTTCTCTCTACAGCACCTGCCACACGCTCTAGTCACATTTGTATGTGTTCCAGGATTGTCTTTGGAATCTGTGCTGCCCAGTGACGGCTGCCTAAGGGCGGGGCCTGTGTCAATTGTTCCACCACTGTATAGGAAGCAATAGGTGTAGGCCAGTGGTTCTCAACCTGTTGGTCGGAGCCCTTTGGGGTGGAACAACCCTTTCAGGGGTTGCCCGATTCATGACAGCAGCAAAATGACGGTGATGAAGTAGCAACGGAAATAATTTTATGGTTGGGGTCACCCCAGCATAAGGAACTGATTTAGAGGCATTAGGAAGGTTGAGAACCACTGGTGTAGACAGTCTCAGATTACATACTTTGCAAGCCACTTAACTTTTATTGCACCTCCCCCTCCCCCTTCCTATGGGTTGGCAGAATTCACCAACCTAAATCTCTCCTGCTTTGTTCCAGCCTGGGGGTACCTCTTCTGATTGGGAAGGGTGAAGGGCGTGTCTGTTCCTTCATCCCCTCCCTGGCTTCTGCTCCAGACCTTGAGCCTAGTCCTGCCCATCTTCTCGTCCTTCCTTGGAAGACCTCTCAGGATTCCCAAAGGTGAACAAAGGCAGACAAGCTTGCAGGTTTTTTCCCTCCTCCCCATCCTACCCCTCCCCTCTTACTCCCACCCTCAAAAAAAGTCAAAGTCTAAGCATGATGCCTGGGGGGAGCAGAGGGTGGGGGTGGGTGGGGAGGACAGATTCATATCCCAGCATGGCAGCCACCAGAGGCTCAGTTAATGGTGCTGACAGGAGGACTCTGTAGGCATGAGGGGACCTTCAGGGACAGGTGGTTCTGTCTGATACAGGATTTGATTCAAAGCTGAGAGTCCATGTTTCCCGTGAGGATATGATGGGATAAACCAGGGCAGAGTAATGATGACAGTAAATAAGAATGACATTTATTGTACACTCGTTCTGTGCCAAGCATTGAACCGGCCTTTTGTAAACAGCACTTCCAACCCCAGAGTCCACACCCATTTGCAATGCCATGATCTCTCTCATAAAAAAGAAGCTTTCACTCGCCACAGAGCTGGCAGCAGCAGATGGCACTACTATTCCTGCTCCAGGGGAGTGAGGAAGTGACACTGTCTCTGGGAATTCCAGACCCATCTAAGGGTCAACCCTGCTGTCCACCAGAAACTCTTTCTGCTGCTGAGACAGAGTTCCGTTGGCCAAAGACTGTCAGGAGTGAGCCGGGTGCAAGTGAAATCCCTTCTGGACCACTCTGACTTCTTGGGAGTCCCATGGTGGGCGCCATGCAGTAGGCCTCTGATACTCAGTACTTGTGTGCAACCCTTATTTTTACGTGTGCTTTAAAAAAATATAAGTCAGATTGCAGTGCATCTGAGGGCTTTTTGATACTTGGGTCCTTTTTTTAAAATATAGATTTTCTTTTTTTTTTTTTTTTAGGCATCACTGCCCTCAGTAAAATATAGATTTTATTGGGGCCTCTTACAGCTCTTATAGCATTCAATACATCATTTGTATTAAGCATATTTGTACACATGTTGCCATATTCATTTCTAAATATTTTCTACTTGAGACCTTGGTATAAGCTGCTCTTTCCCCCTTTCCTCTAGTTCTTTTTTTTTAATTCCAGTTCCCCATATTTCTCCTCCCCCCCCATGAACTCCTAGTAATTTACAAATTGTTATTACCTTTTCAATGTGTCCCTTCGCCACGCCCCCTGTTGTCTGCTTCCCAGAGAGGAGGTTATATGTAGATCCCTGAAATTAGTTCCCCTTTTCGACTCCATTATCCCTCCACCCTCCCAGTATTGCCACTCCCCCCACTAGTCCCAAGGGATTATCTTTTTTTTTTTTTGTGGCATCAAGGGGTTAATCTATCTTAAATTCCCCATGTTTCCGACTCCAGTATACATCCCCTGGTTTAGGTGGATCTGTCTGGTAGAATTGGGATCACGATGGTGGGAAGAAGCATTGAAGAACTGGAGGAAAGTTGCACATTTCATTGTTACTACACTGTACCTTGACTGGCTCATCTCCTTGCTGCAACCCCTCTGTAAGAGGATGTCACTTCACTTATTGATGGGTTTTGGGTTCCCAATCTGCACTCCTCCTCATTTATAAGGATTTAATTTTTAGTTCTTTGATGCTTGATACTGGATTCCTTTGACACCTCGTGGTCGCACAGGCTGGTGTGCTTCTTCCATGTGGGCTTGCTTCTGGGCTGGATGGCTGCTTGTTTAGTTTCAAATCTTTAAGACCCCAGATGCTACATCTTTCGATAGCCAGGCACCATCAGCTTTCTTCACCACATTTGCTTATGCACATATTTGTCATCAGCAATCATATCAGGAAAGTGAGCGTATAATGTTATGATTATTAGTTCTTGAAACCTGATAATCAATCCCTTTGACACCTCTTGGTCCCATAACTGGTGTGCTTCTTCCATGTGGGCTTTGTTGCTTCTGATACTTGGGTCTTATGGATGATTCGTCATCCTATTGAAAATGTTGTCAGGGTCCCGTGTAACCACTTCCTGGTCCTGCCTCATCCTCACAAGTGTTCTTGTGTTTGGGCCCATCGATGCCGCCCCTGTGGCAATCCATCTCATTGAGGACCTCCCTCTTTTTTACTGCCCCTCCACTTTATCAAGCGTGATGTCCTGCTCCAGGGACTGATCTCTCCTGACCACATGTCCAAAGCCTATAAGTCAAAGTCTCATCATCCTTGCCTCTAAGGAGCACTCTGGCCGGCCGGACTTCTTCCAAGATAAATCTGTCTGTTCTGTCGACAGTCCACAGCACCGTAATCCCACTGCATCTAGTCTTCATCCGTATTCTTTATTCAATGTCCGACTATCACATGCATACGGAGCAATGGAAAGTACCCTGGCCCACCTTAGTCTTCAAAGCAACAGCTTTGCTTTTCAAAAATACTGAAAACAGCTGGTATTTATGGATCCCTTACAATGTGCCAGGTGCTATTTTAGTGTTTTACAAGGATGGGCTAATTTCCTTTTCTCAATGATCCTATCGTGATCTCATTTTCTAGATGGGGCACCGGAGACCCAGAGAAGGTCATTATCAAGTTGGTGGAGCTGGGCTTGAACTCGGGTCCCTTGGCTCCTGAGGTTTCACCGAAGCACTTCCCTAGGCTCCCTCTCCTAAGGAAGAGGTGATCTCTTTAGACAGAAGGTTACTTCAGCTCACATGCATGGCATGGAAGCTTTCATAGCCGTGGGAAGCTCACAGGACGCCTCCAGGTCATGTCTTGGCCACAATGCCTACTAGATATGGATGGTGGGCAAGTCGCTTAAACTTCCTGAGCTTCATTTTCCTCGTTGACACATGAGCTTAAGATACTCTCTCCCAAATCAAATTTTCTTTTAAAAACATACTCTCCCTTAGAGAAACATTGTGAAGCTCCAATGAGGATATGTATATAAAGTGGCCTATAAATGGGGAACACTGTCTACATTGTAGGTAATGAGGTTATCATCATCGTAATATCATTAAGGTGAACGGCTAGAGATGATGAGAAATGACTTAGCAATCACAAAGAGGCAAGAGCTATGCAGGCTTAGGAACCAGAGGCTCATTCTTCTTATATGCGCCCCACCAGATCCCTAATCTCGGTACCATGAACGCCGGCTGCCTCCTTGATCTGGGTCCTGAACGGAATCTATTCCTGTCCTATTTGGACGCCCGAGTGCAGAAGACAGTTTTTAAGCAGAAAAGGAATTTATCAAAGGTCATTACAAAATATTAGGTGGTCTTTAGGGGAGGTCTAGAGGGAGGTGTACAGCAGCTACATGCTGTGAGCGTCTCTAAAAGAAACACTCAAAGAAACACCAAGCCCTCCATCCCACCGCGTCCAGGACAGCCCGGGGAAGACCGAGACTCAGGCTCCTGGTGCACTTGTGAATCCAGGCCTTGTGCGGGCACAGCGGATTGGTGGAACCCAGGTCACATGTCGGCACCTAGCCGCAAGGGAGTCTGGCGCGCAAATGCAAATTGCCACTTGCAAAGACAGGACTCGAACATGTGGTAAAACGGTTTTCCAAAGGGCTGAGCCTCGGTGGCGTAGTGGTTGAGTGCGGGACTGCGGCCCACTGACTTGGTGGTTCAAATCCACCAGCAGCTCTCTGGGAGCAAGGCTGGGTAACTCCCACGCCCTCCAGAGGGCAGTGATGCCCCCCTTCCAACAAAATGGTTTTCCAAAAATTGTGCAGTCACCTATGACAAGCGTGGACTCCATAAGTCTAGTTCCCAGCATGTTTGACGGAGAGACAATGGTTGTAGGGTGTGACCTGGAAGAATGCTACCAAGAGGTCATTTTCGAGGGAACCACCAAATGACAGGCCATGTCACCCACTCTGGGCAGCGTGCACGGTGCATCCTGCTCTCATGGATTACAGGACTGGCCTCGGTAGGGCTGGATGTTCCTGCCATGCTTCCTGGGGCCTCGGCATGTGTGCTGGCCACGTTCACGCCACACAGGCCTGCAGAGGCCGGCAGGAGGGGTGTGTGCTGCTCTGAGCGCATCGATTGCTGACTTCTGCCTGTAATCTCATCTTTCCTGGCCCACCCTTTGAGCCTTTACCTGTGCGTCCAAACCCCTTTGGGGGTTGAACGACTCTCTCATGGGGCCGTCCGATTCATCACAGTAGCAAAATGACAGTGATGAGGTAGCAAGAAAAATAAATTTATGGTTGGGGGTCACAACGTGAGGAACTCTCTGAAAGGGTCATGGCATGAAGAAGTTGAGAACCACAGCTCTGAAGACCTTTTCCTCTCTCAGACACAGACACCTCCCCCACCCCCAGTGGCTACCTTTTTATGTGCCTTCAGTGAGCAGTCTTGTCACAGGAATGAAGTCTCCCACCAGGAAACACACTCTAGGGACTGGTGGTTACAGGTGGAAAAGCGTCCAGGAGGGCAGAAACTCAGAGTGGGACGGTGGAAAGACACTTGGATGTTGAATCGGATGGGCCAGTAGGAAACCACTGGATGGGTGTCATTGAACAGCTCCTTCTCCTCCCCGCCCTGGAGCCTGATGCACACAGGCTGGTGTGTTCAGGGAGGTAAGGCTATCGTCTACAAGCCCCTCCTGAAGAATTTTTACTCCAGCATCCAGAGGGATAGGGTGTGGGGGGCGGGCTGCAAGAATAGGGGTCAAAGCCTCCGAGTGTGGCTGGCTGGGGTCACCACACAAGGCAGGCTCCACAGATAGACACCCCTTGGATGACTCCGATGGAGGAAACCTTTCCTTGGCTGGAGCAGCGATCCAGAAACAGACAAGGACCAGAAGGGGGGCTTACGTGCCCCAGGTCACAGGGCTGGCCCTTTAACACAGAGCACAGTCGTGCCCAGCACCTTGCTGACCCAGCCTTTGGGTCACCCCCTGCCATCCTCCTGCCCGTTCGACCCTCTCCCAGTGCCACATCCTGCTTGCTCTCAGGATTAAGGGGCCAGAGTGCAGCAGATGTTAGGAGGGGCTCTGATGGGCATGGCGTAGGTCCAGGTGTGTAGTTTCTGAGAGATTCTCTTCAAAGGTCAAGCTGGGCCTAGTGGTCATTGTCCTTGGGAAAAGCAGATATGACCTCAGGGGGTGGGGATGGGGGTCCAGGTGTGGACATATGGAAACTGAGCGTCTGCAATTCCATAATTTTAGAACCTATCCGCCTGGCAAATTCCTCTTTTTTCAGATGGGGAAACTGAGGTCCAGGGCCGGGAGGTAATTTGTCAAGGTCAAATGCTGAGTGGTGCTTGGAGCAGGAGGCCGGCCTTGGAGGGCCACTGAGTTGCCTTGCGACCGTAGGGGGCTGGGGGTGGATACGTGCCTTCCATGTCTGTCCCCCTGCGGTGCCCAAGGTTGGAGGGACTTGCATTTGTGGAGGGGGGTCCGCTCTAAGGCGCCCAGGGGGTGGGGGGCCCGGTGGCCAAAAGCCAGGCAGGGTGGGGTGTGTGAATTTGAGGATTGTGGGAATTGGCGGTCGTGCACCGCCCCAGCACGGCGCGGGCCCCCGGCGACGAGGCTGGCGGGCGGCGGGGTCCCGCGGGGGCAGCGCGTGGGGGCCGGGCCGGCCGGGGCGGGGTGAGTCACGGCCCGCCCGCTCCCATTGTGCGGCCCGCAGCGGCGGGCGGCGAGGGCGGCGGAGCCGAGCGCGAGGAGGTGGAGCCGCGGGTGCGCTCCGGCGCCTGCGTCCGCCCGCCCGCCCGCCCGCCCGGCCGGCTGTGCGCCGCGGCCCCGCACAGGCTCCCCGTCCGCCCGCCGCGCGCCAGAGGCCCAGCGGGAGCCCCGCGGCCGCGCCCGGGGCGGGAGGGGATGGGGCGCGGCGGGGCGCCCGGGTCCCGCAGCCCCGAGGGCCCGCAGGCCGGCCGAGCTGGGAAGGAGCCGGCAGGCGCCGCGCGGACCCTGGCGCCGCCCTGCCTGGCCCCCAGGGCGTTCCGCTAGGCCGGCGCAGCGCCCCCTTTTTCCTCACCCGGGTCACGGGTCCCCGAGGGAGCGAACGCCTCCCCAGCCACCGCCCGGCAATGGCCAACGGAGTGATCCCGCCGCCCGGGGGCGCCTCCCCCTTGCCCCAGGTGACGGACGCGTGGGAGCCAGGGAAGAGGAGGGGGAGGGACCCCCTGGAGGGGAGGGGTGTCCTCTGGCCTGCCCTAGGAGGGTGGAAGAGGAGGGGCCTCTTTGAGGTCTGCTGCCTCCTCTCCTCCCAAGCCCGAGGAGCCTGCAAGGGTGGGTTTGGGGGTGCAGGACCCCCGCCCCACCCCCACCCCCCGCATGGAGTTATGACAAGGGTCTGCTTAGGATGCTAAGGGGATGCTAGCTCCGAGGTTCATAACCCGGGCTTAGTGAAGGTGTGGGGTTCCGGTGGGGTTCCGGGCCTTAGGAGAGGCTGTTTGGGCCTGCAGGTCCGGTTGCCCTTGGAGGAGCCCCCTCTGGGCCCAGACTCAGAGGAGGAGGACGATGACTTGGGCAAGACCTTGGCTGTGAGCAGGTTTGGGGACCTCATCCGCAAGCCCCCGGCCTGGGACTCAGAGAAGCCCAGCCGCAGCTACAGCGAGCGGGACTTTGAGTGTGGGTAGCCTGGGACCCCTAAGGCAGCCGGCCCCCTCACCGCCACCATCACCTTCATCGCCACCATCACCTTCATCGCCACCATCACCACCCACCAAGGCTTGGCCACCAAGTGCCCATCCTGTGCTGGTGGCTGGGCTGGACTTTGTGTGGTCACTCTGCCTCACGCACCCATCGCCTGTCCGCTGCAGGGGGAGCAGGGTCCAGACACAGGGGAGATGTGGGGACACACGGGCCTGCTTGCCTGCCTCCTGATCTTCCCTTTCCCCTTGGCTCTGCCTAACGGCAGGCCCCACTCCCTCTCCCCTTCCTCTGACCTTTCCCTCCCCTCCCCCACGACCCCCTTCACGGCTCCCTGTCCCAGGCTCAACCGGGCCTTCCCAGTGGCAGGCCCACGGGTGTGGGTGTTGGGGGGAGCCTGGCCCTGGAGGAAGGACTAGGGAGCACTTGTTTGAGGCCTTGAGCTACGATCAGGTGTGTGCCGCTAGGGTGGCAAGGGGCCCGGTGTGCAGCGTGCCCCAACCTGCTTTCCTGCACCCCCAGTTCACCGGCATACATCCCACCACACCCACCATCCGCTCTCGGCGCGCCTGCCTCCACCCCACAAGCTTTGGCGACCGCCCCCCACCTCTGCCCGGCACACCAGGAGGAAGAGGAAGAAGGAGAAGACCTCTGCCCCCCCCTCCGAGGGGACCCCTCCTATCCAGGAGGAGGGGGGAGCTGGGGCAGAGGAAGAGGAGGAGGAGGAGGAGGAGGAGGAAGGAGAGTCTGAAACAGAACCTTCGGAGATCCCACTCTCGGCATCCCCACAGAAAGCCAAGGTAGGGGGCTGCCCCAGAGGGGGAAGGGCTGCTCAGGCAGGGGTGCAGGGAGCGAAGGAGCACAAAGTTGGGGCAGGGGTCCAGGCAGCCTTGTGTGTATCCACAGTTCTCCATCGGAAGCGATGAAGATGACAGCCCTGGTCTCCTGGGGCAAGCTGCCTTCGCCAGACCCCCGCCCTCAGTGGGCCCGCAGGCCGACAAGAGCCCCCCGCACTTGGGAAGGTACCAGCCTTGCTCTGTTTCAGTGAGACCCAGCCCAGAGCAGTCAGCTCTGAAGCTTCTGACCTCCATCTCCCAGAGAAGAAGGGAGGCAGGAGGGCAGGGGAAGTGGGAGGAGAGGGCAGGGAAGAGAGGGAGAGAGCTCTCCAGGAGAGAGGTCCAGGGGCAGAGAGGAGAGGAGGGGGGCATGGAGGACAGAGAGGAAGGCCATTCATTGGTTCCTTTCTGTCTGCGTCTGTGCCCAGACCCCTCCTGATCTGGGAAGAGAAAGGGACCTGGCCGTCCCTAACCTGCCCTGGGCCAACTCCCTGTGAGACCCTATTTGCCCCCCAGCTCTCCCAGCCCCAGAGCCCGAACCTCTCGAGTCGTTGCTGGTGAGAAGAGCCGGCCCTGGAGCCCGTCGGCCAGCTATGACTTGCGGGAGCGGTTATGCCCAGGCAGCGCCCTGGGCAACCTGGGCGGCCCTGAGCAGCAGGTGCCCACCGACGAGGCCGAGGCTCAGATGCTTGGCTCTGCAGACCTGGATGACATGAAAAGTGAGTGAGAGCCCACGGCCGGACCCGCGGACCCTGCAGCCCCTTGTCTGCCATGGACCATGGAGAGGTTCTGTGCCAGCTGCCGCCCAGGGCTGAGTGCTCCCTGCAGCAGTCCTGTCTGCTGGAATGTGGCCAGTGATGGGGAACTCACTACTTCACCAAGCTATCTCCCGAGTGTCGGAGCTGAAGTTTCCCTTCTTGACACCTGGGCCCTGGGGACCTGAATTTGTCCTCTAAGTCACCCCCAGACTACAGCTGTTCCCTCATCACATGACATTTGGAGACATCTTTTGTCCCCTCCCCCTAAGACTCCTCTCCTCAGGGCAACACCCCTCAGCTCTTTTAATCCCTTGCAAGCCTGCACCCTGGGCCCAGAGCCACTCAGCCAGGCCCGGTCAGTGTCCAGGCCCCCATCTGTCCCTCCACCCTCGGCGGCGGCGGCGGCGGGGCCTGGTGTGATGGCCACACATTCCTTCTGTCCTATCAGTGCCCTGGCTTCTGGGCCACCTGTCATCACCCATGGGGCGTTGTGCCCAGGCCAGGGGCATCACCAACCTCGCCCTTCTCCCCCCTCGGAACCAGTGTGTGGGTGACAGGGGAGGGCTTGGAGCTCAATACGTCATGGAAAGTTGCCAGGGCCCGAGGACAGGAACAGGAACAATCCGATGGCAGCAGCAGTGGCTGTGGGGTGGGGGCCCTGGGGGAAGGCGTGTTTACAGAGCCAGCGCTGGGGCTGGCATCAGGAGGGAGCAGGCTTGGGGCCCTGACCAGTCCAGGTTGGACGGTCTGGCCACCTCTAGTTCTGGTGGGATCTCGCCCAGTCTTGTCCAAGCTGCTGGTTCTTGGGGACCCAGGACTCTGGGAGGGAGCAGGGGATGACGAGTCCCCAGGAGGATGTCACCAAGCCCAATGGGACTCTCAGCCCTGGGCCCGGTGACACTGTGGGTCAGGGCCTGGGGACGGCCCCAGACCCCAGCCCTCGAGACTCACTGGCCTCGGGGGACTTAGAGATGTTTGCGCTGGACTTTGAGGACTATGACCTGTGGGAGTCCATAAGGGGCCAACTGAGCCCCATGGCAGGGGGACCACCAGCCTGTGAGTACCTGGACAACTGACCTGCCCTGCAGCTGCTGGCCTGGGAGCAGTTGGGGGTGGAGGTGAGGGGGTGCAGCTTCGCTCGAGCGTGCTTGGTTGTGTACGTTTGAGGGAAAGACAGAGGTGCAGGGGTAGGTCATAAGGGCGGCGGCGGCGGTGGAGGAGTGCAGATGAGGACACCACCGTGCAGGGCCGAGCCTTAAGGGTCTGGCTTTTGTGTGTTCTTTATTGTGTCTGGCCGGTGGCTCACTGTGTGTTTCTGGACTGACCTTTCCCTCTCTGGGTCTCAGTCATTTGTGTGACGTGCCCTGGCTGAACCGAGGGCTCCTGTGGGCAGAGTGGGGCCTGGAGCTTGACCTGTGGGCCCGCCCAGCTGACCTCCTCCCTAGGTCACCGGCTGGAGGACAACCCCGGCGTGCGGCGCCACCTGGTGAAGAAATCATCGCGGACCCAGAGTGGGAGGGGCAGCCCCGGGGGCCTGGCCCCCATGCTACGCAGGAAGAAGAAGAAGAAGAAGCTGGACCGGAGGCCGCATGAGGTACAGGACCCCGTCTGGCCTGTCCACCCTGGAGCCCCACCCTCTCCCCTGCACCGGCCCTGCGGGGAGGGCCCAGACCTGACCCTGGCGCCCACCCCAGGTGTTCGTGGAGCTGAACGAGCTGATGATGGACCGAGGCCAGGAGCCCCACTGGCGGGAGACGGCCCGCTGGATCAAGTTCGAGGAAGATGTGGAGGAGGAGACGGAGCGCTGGGGCAAGCCCCACGTGGCCTCCCTCTCCTTCCGCAGCCTTCTGGAGCTCCGGAGAACCATTGCCCATGGTAGGGACCCCCGCCCCGCTCTGTGGGTCCTGTGGGGGCGTGGGCCATTGAGTTCTGGCCATGTTGGAGACGGGGGTCTGATGTTCCAGCAGCCTGCAGGCTCCTCATGGGGGTCAGGGCTGTGTTGTCCCACCCAGGAGGTGCCCAGTAGCTGGCAGACGAGCCAGTGCCCCATGCTCACCTGTTGATCTTGGCCTCCCTCCTTGGCCTGCGGCAAGTGCCCTGTGGCTGCCCTCTTCTGGGTTCTCTGCTCCCTCAGCCCGCCCTCCTGCCCGTCGGGGAGCAGAGCAGCGGATGGGCAGCTTGTTCCTTCCTGATGTGCCTTTGTCTCTCCGGACTGCCCAGGCGCGGCCCTTCTGGATCTGGAGCAGACCACCCTTCCGGGCATCGCCCACCTGGTGGTGGAGACCATGATCGTGTCTGACCAGATCCGGCCGGAGGACAGGGCCAGCATCCTCCGTACCTTGCTGCTGAAACACAGGTGCCAGGCAGAGCCAGGCCAGGTGGGGGGCTGGGTTCTGCTGCCTCCAGGAACACGCTCCTCTGGTGGCGCTCCCTGCCATCTCGAAGTCTCCTTAAGCTGACTCTCTGCATTTCACCCCTCCTTGACCTCTGCCTGCCACTGACCCACCTTCCCACTCTCGCCAGCCATCCCAATGATGACAAGGACAGTGGCTTCTTTCCCCGAAACCCGTCGAGCTCCAGCATGAACTCCATCCTGGGGAACCATCACCCGACCCCTAGCCACGGCCCTGACGGTGCGGTGCCCACCATGGCTGATGACCTTGGGGAGCCTGCTCCGCTCTGGCCTCACGACCCTGATGCCAAGGAGGTCAGTGGCTGGGGACTGATGGGGCATCCAGCCTCAGTGGAGGTGGCTGATGGCATTACTGGGCAGGCCAGGGTGGTGGCTACCTGGTGCTGGGCTAAACCCGTGACTCTTGGGCAGGGGTCCCCCGGAGCCTGAGCTGGGGAAGTCAGATGACTGCTGCTGCCGCCATGACCCCAGGAATGTCCTCGGCCCAATAGCACGAGGCTTAGCATGGGGAGTAGGTCCGGGGGAGGCCCCTCCTGATGGGCTCTCCCACCTGGGCGGGAGGAATCAGGGCCCAGGTCCAGGGGCTGGAGGGCAGAGTCTGGGACTGCAGTGGGGGTGGGGGAGGCCTTGCCATGGCCTCCAGTCTGGGTCCCAGCCCTATTCCAGTCCTGCGTCCTCAGAAGCCCCTGCACATGCCTGGTGGTGGAGATGGTCACCGGGGGAAAAGCCTGAAGCTGCTGGAGAAGATCCCGGAAGACGCGGAGGCCACTGTGGTGCTCGTGGGTGAGCAGGGTGGGCAGTGGGACAGGACCCCCGCGGGGTGGGCTGGTCTTGAGCGCAGGCTTGGGGCTGCCTTTTCACCCCCACCTCACCCTGCACTTCCTCATAAGTCGCCTGAGTCTCAGTCCCTCCCGCCCTGTTCCCTCTTCTCATGTGGTCTCAGGTCCTCTCAGACTGCTGCTAGTTTGCTAGTTCACCAACTGGGCTCCTTGGTGAGAAACAGGGAGAGACACCCCCTCCCCCCCCCCCCCCCCCCCCCCCCCCCCCCCCCCCCCCAATTCCTTAAGACCCTGAACTGTTCTTTAGCAGTCAAAATAGCCACCGGTGCGAACAATGTGTGCCGTCACCCAATAGATACCCTTTCCATGGCTGTTGCTTTGTGCAGTGCGCCACCTGCCCGACTGTGTGGGGGGGCAGAGGGGTGCCCAGCCCGCCCTCAGAGGAGGCCCCCTGCCCAGCCCGGTGCCTTCCTCTGCCCCCAGGCTGCGTGCCGTTCTTGGAGCAGCCGGCGGCGGCCTTTGTGCGGCTGAGCGAGGCTGTGCTCTTGGAGTCGGTGCTGGAGGTTCCCGTGCCCGTCCGCTTCCTCTTCATCCTGCTGGGGCCCAGCCACACGCGCACCGACTACCACGAGCTGGGCCGTTCCATTGCCACCCTCATGTCCGACAAGGTGGGCCCGCGGCCTTATCCCCCCACTCCCACGCCACCGCCCTGCTCCTTAAGTGTACCGTGGGCCACAGGAGAGGACAGGGAAGCAGGACTGATTGGGGTCCCTCTGGGAGAGTCCGTTCTTTGGGTGGGGGTAGGACGTGAGGGGGGCAGTGGCTGAGGGAGAATGGGGAAAGAGGGGATGTGATGGGTGCAGAGGCAGAGACCAGGCCCCAAGCTTCGGTTGGGACAGGCCAGGTCTGGGTGTGGTTTTTCCTGGGCCTGGGTGGGGTGCGGGTGGGGGGTGCGCAGTAAACCACCTGCAGCTCTGCGGGAGACGAGAAGGGGCGCTCTGCTCCCAGGAAGAGTGGCCATTTCAGACCCCCAGGCGGGCAGTGCTTCCCTGCCCTGGAAGGTGGCTGTGAATGGGCAGCGACCCCACAGCAGTGCGTTGGGGTGTATGGCCAGGGCAGTGCATCCGGCCTCGTTTCTACCCCATTCGCTGCCCTGGGGCGCCTGGCACCCCGACCAGAGGGCGCCCCCCGCCCCCCTCCCGCCCGCAGGTGTTCCACGAGGCCGCCTACCAGGCGGACGACCGGCAGGACCTGCTGAGCGCCATCAGCGAGTTCCTGGACGGCAGCATCGTCATCCCCCCGTCGGAGGTGGAGGGCCGGGACCTGCTGCGCTCCGTGGCCGCCTTCCAGCGGGAGCTGCTGCGCAAGCGGCGGGAGCGGGAGCAGACCAAGGCGGAGACGAGCGCGCAGGGCGGAGGGGCGGTGCCTGGGAAAGGTCGGCCCCGCCTCCCGGGAGTCCCCGCTCCGTGCTGGGGGTAGGGTGGGGATGTCCTTCGGATGGACGCCATTGGATCCCCGATCCAGTGTCTCCACCCCTCCCCGGGCTGGGCCTCCAGCAAGAAGCCAGTGGCCCGGTGTTTCAGGAGCCCCTTCTTCGTCCTCCAGAGCTGTCTGTGGAGTTGGGGGGCCCCGAGGTGACCCCCGAAGATGACCCCCTGCTGCGCACCGGCTCGGTGTTTGGGGGGCTGGTGCGCGATGTGAAGCGCCGGTACCCCCACTACCCCAGCGACCTGCGGGATGCCCTGCACTCCCAGTGCGTGGCCGCTGTGCTGTTCATCTACTTCGCTGCCCTCAGCCCCGCCATCACCTTTGGGGGGCTGCTAGGTGAGGGAGCCGGCGGTCACCTGGGGGGTCAGCTTTGGGGGTTTGTTATGTGCGGCGGGGAGGAGGGGCCGGGCGAGGGAAGGGGCTAGCGTCCTTCACCTGCAGGGTTCTGGGTTAGAATGACTCGTGACCACCTTAGGGCTGGATGGGTGAGATGGGCATGTAGGGATCTATAGGGCTGGGGAATCGCAGCAATTGGCCTGGGGGGCTGTTGGTAGTGGGCTGGGAGATTTGGAAGTGGCGGGCTGGGAGTGGGGGCTTCTCGACTACCCTCTGGGCTGTGGAGGCTTCGCCCCAGCCACCACCCACCTCTTTCGGCCAGGGGAGAAGACGGAGGGACTGATGGGCGTATCTGAGCTGATTGTGTCCACGGCTGTGCTGGGCGTCATCTTTTCGCTCCTGGGGGCCCAGCCGCTGCTTGTGGTGGGCTTCTCGGGGCCCCTGCTCGTCTTTGAAGAAGCTTTCTTTAAGGTGACAGCCCCACTTAGCTCTCGGGGCCGCCTGCCCTGGCTCCCCTTGGTGTTCCTAACCCCACCCCCACCCCCACCCCACCGTCCTGTGAGGGCAGCGGCCAGTGCAGACCAGTCGTGTAACGCCTCCCTCCTGCTCCCAGTTCTGCCGAGCCCAGGACCTGGAGTACCTCACCGGCCGCGTGTGGGTTGGTCTCTGGCTGGTGGTCTTTGTCCTGGCCCTGGTGGCCGCGGAGGGCAGCTTCCTGGTTCGCTACATCTCGCCCTTCACGCAGGAGATTTTCGCCTTCCTCATCTCCCTCATCTTCATCTACGAGACCTTTCACAAGCTCTATAAGGTGGGTGTCAGGGTGCCGGGCCGGGCCGGGTGGGCAGGAGAGCGTTGAAGGGGCTCTGCTGGGTGTGCCAGGGGAGTTGGGGGCGAGAACTGGTTTAGATCCTAGTGAGGGGGTGGCACCCTGAGTACCAGGGTTCGGGGGACCAGGCAGAGCTTAGGGACCAGATGGAGGGGGTCCCCGGTTGGTCTGGAACAGGTGGGCTTGGGTCATCTTGCATGGAGGCTTGTGCGTGCGTGTCTGTGTGTGCCTGTCATGTAGCTGCAGGCCTGTGTCACTGTGACTTCTTTGGGGGGCTGTGGGGTCCGGCCCTCTCCCTCACAGGTGTACCGACACTGGTGAAGCTAGGGTCACCTGCCCAGGTAAGCCACAGGGTGTCCTTGTTGCCACCCAGGTGTTTACTGAGCATCCACTGTTGCCCTTCTACCCCCCGGAGGGGGCCCCGGAAGGGGTGCTTGCGGCAACCCTGGACTTGAATGGGAGCGCCTTGCCCCCCACCGAGGGGCCCCCAGGCCCCAGGAACCAGCCCAACACGGCCCTGCTGTCGCTCATCCTCATGCTGGGAACCTTCTTCATCGCCTTCTTCCTGCGCAAGTTCAGGAACAGCCGCTTCCTGGGCGGGAAGGTGTGTGGGGGTGAGGGTGAGGAGGGACTGTCCTCCTTCCACCCCTCAGTGGCCCGTCCACAGGCCTCTCTGGTCCTGTCAGGGCTGGCATCTGAGAGGCGCTTTCAGGGGGGCTTCTGGTACCAGATCAGATGATAGGAGGGCTGGGGTAATTTGCCCCAGGGCTGTGGCCTGACTCTTCCCACGCCTCAGGCCCGCCGCATCATTGGGGACTTCGGCATCCCCATCTCCATCCTGGTAATGGTCCTGGTCGACTACTCCATCACAGACACGTACACGCAGGTGAGCGAGCGCAGAATCCTGCCGCTGGGGGAAGGGTGCTCAGGACACGGGCCCATTGGGGTCACAGCGGCCACCTGCTGCTTGGGCCTTGTGGAGGTTGAGCTCACCAGGGTGGTCAGGGGTGGGTTCCAGAGAATGCAGGAGATGGGGCCTCAGAAAGCCGGCAGCCTGTCTGTGTGCTGGGTCCCTCAGTTCATGCGGGCGTGCGACCAGCCTGGTGGGTGGGCCACGCACACGTCTGAGCGCCATGGGCCTGCAGGGTCATTTCTGGGTTTGTTCGAAACCTTTTATCAAGCGAGTGGGTTTCTAACTGACATGTGGGAGGGGGGAGGAGGGGATGAGGACGGACTGTGCTTCCTTTCCCGTCCCCTGCTGGCCTTGGCCGGACCGTGGCCTCCAGCAGGCAAAGCTCCTCTCAGACTGTCCCCTCCCACGGTCCTGGCAGTGTTAGCGGTGGGGGCCACAGGGACGGGTGTTCATTGGGAGCAGCTGCAGGGGGCGGGGGTGTGTCTGTGTCCTTGAACTCTGCCCTCCGGCTCTGCAGAAGCTGACAGTGCCCACTGGCCTCTCGGTGACCTCTCCCCACAAGCGCACGTGGTTCATTCCACCCCTGGGCAGTGCTCGCCCTTTCCCGCCCTGGATGATGGTGGCAGCCGCTGTCCCGGCCTTACTGGTCCTCATCCTGATCTTCATGGAGACGCAGATCACCGCGTGAGGGCAGGGCCCTGGGCTGAGGGAGGTCTGGAGCTGGCTGGGGTGGGCAGGCTGGCCAGGAGTTGAGACCCATGCGCGTGGGAAGCAGGGGTTTCCTGTGATGACATCAGTCTGCTGCCTGCTCCACAGGCAGGGCCCCTTCCCAGCCCTTGGGATGCTGAAAGCCCCCCTGCCCCCCCCCCCCCCCCCCCCCCCCCCCCCCAGGGCAGCAGTCTTGTGCCTTTCACATCTTCAGTGTGGGGCTGAGGCTCACGGGGCTTAAATGAGGGAACTTGAGTCTGACATGGGAGGCACGGGGAGGAAGCTGGTGGGTGCGGAGGAATCGGGGAGGGGTGGTGATAGTGTGCCTCTTCTCGCTTGGTCACGCCCCCACCCCTGCCCTGCCCACCCCCCACCCCCTGACCTCTCCCCAGGCTCATTGTCAGCCAGAAGGCACGGAGGCTGCTCAAAGGCTCTGGCTTCCACCTGGACCTACTTCTCATTGGCTCCCTGGGCGGGCTCTGTGGGCTCTTCGGGCTGCCCTGGCTCACAGCTGCCACCGTCCGCTCGGTCACCCACGTCAATGCCCTGACGGTGATGCGTACGGCCATCGCCCCTGGCGACAAGCCCCAGATCCAGGAGGTTCGGGAGCAACGGGTGACCGGTGTGCTCATCGCCTGCCTCGTGGGTGAGCCTGGGCCCCAGGCCTGCCACCGGGACCCTGGGGTCCTGAAGCCCACTCCCCACAGACGCCCCCATCGGGGATCCCGGTGACCTAAACCCGCTCAGGCCATGCCCCTGGGACCTTCACCCTCTTCCAGGCTTGACAATGTGCTTCCAAGTTCTCCAGACATATGCTGTTCCCTTTGCCCTGCCCGGTGGCACTCCCCGTGCCCGCGCCATCTGATTTGGGGTGATGAGGGCCGGGCCGGGGCTCAGGCCGGTTTGTGACCCCCTCGTCGCCCCACAGGCCTCTCCATTGTCATGGGGGCTGTGTTGCGCCGGATCCCCCTGGCCGTGCTCTTTGGGATCTTTCTGTACATGGGGGTGACGTCCCTGTCTGGGATCCAACTGTCTCAGCGCCTGCTGCTCATCCTCATGCCCGCGAAGCACCACCCCGAGCAGCCCTACGTGACCAAGGTGGGGTCTGGGCACCGAGGTGGGAGACGGGGCATCCACATCCAAGCTGTCCCCAGCCCGTGGTGGCTGGGCAGGCCGGCCGCAGGAGCAGTGGGGCTGTGGGTGCTGACGGCCAGGCCCACCCTCGCCCCAGGTGAAGACGTGGCGGATGCACCTGTTCACCTGTATCCAGCTGGGCTGCATCGCGCTGCTCTGGGTGGTCAAGTCCACGGCGGCCTCCCTGGCCTTCCCCTTCCTGCTGCTGCTCACTGTGCCTCTGCGGCGCTGCCTCCTGCCCCGGCTCTTCCAGGACCGGGAACTGCAGGCGGTAAGGCCCAGAGGGCTGGGGGGTGGGTGGGGGTGGTGGTGGTGCTGACACCAGAGAGGCCCGGGTTCAGTCTCCACTGAGCCGTTTGTCAGGGGGGTGACCTTAGGGAAGGCACACTCTTCTGAAATCTCAGCTGTAGACTGGGGTATTGGACAGGACTACACATCCAGGCAAAGCCGTCCACACAGTTCAGGCTCAAGGCTGTCTTGGACAGCGGTGCCGGTCATACTCTGAACGCAAGCACCCAGCCAGGCACGAGCTCGGTTTTTGTCAGCTGGGACATCTATTTTCAACACAGCCACTTAGAGGAGGAAAGCACTTAATAGGTGCTAGCTGCTCTGGTCAGGAGTTCCTGGCTGAGGTAAAAGGTTAAGCACTTAGCTACTAACCCGAAGGTTGGCCGTTCGCATCCACACCATGCTCACTGGGAGTCGGGCCCAGTGTTCTGCTTCCCAATGATCACAGCTGTGATGAGGCTGTGGTTCCAGTCTGATAGGCATGGTGCACCGCGAGTCGACTCACCGACTGACTGGTGGTCCCCATCCCTGATGGAGTCGGGGATATGCGTTGGGTTACTAACCGATGCAAGGGCACCAATTCAAAACCCTCAGCTGCTCTGTAGGAGAAAAACGAGGCTTTCTACTCCTGGAAAAAGTGAGAGTCTCAGAAACTCACAGAGACAGTGCTATCCTGCCCCATGAGGTCACTATGAGTCAATGGAAGTGAGTGTGTTGGTTTTTTGTTTTTTTTTTTTAAATCACGATTAATTATTGCTCTGCGGGGCCCAGGCAAGGGAACTGAAGGTTTTGGCCAGAAGGGAATGTGACATTGAACCTGCGACCTGCGGGACCGCTGAGAGAGTCAGAGAGGGTGCTGGGCTGGGAGGTGTGGGGCTGCCCGCCTGCCCGCCCTCCTCTCCCTCCCAGTCTTGTGCTCCACTTGCAGCTGGACTCAGAAGACGCAGAGCCGAACTTCGACGAGGATGGCCGGGATGAGTATAATGAGCTGCACATGCCTGTGTGAACTGCCCAGACCCCCACACCCAGGTGATCTTACCCTGGGTTCCAGTGAGAGCTGGGGGGGCTCCCGAGGACCCCGAGATCGACCTGGGCCCATACCTGTCACCACGGCCAGGGCTGGCCAGCTCCTCACGGCTCCTGGGATGCTGACCGGGCCTCACTCACCCAGACCAGACGTCACCGGCTTTGAGCTCATTACAGCCACACTTCTTGTCTTGTGTCTGCCTCACGTTCTTGCTCCATCTCTGGTTTCTCTGGGCACACTGAGCCACTTGGAACCGGAAGAACTGGAAGAATTCTAGTCTCAGGGTCATCAAAGCTGGGGCGAGGTGTGGGACCCCAGGGGAGGCTTGGGGCGGAGGGGGAGAATCAGACACCAGGACGGTCTGAGCTGGACCTGCCTGTCACCGTCTCTAGTTGCCTGCTCAAGGTCACTTGCCTTTGAATCCTGGCCTGCGCAGAAAGGGTGGGGTGGAGAGAGACCAAGTGCCCCTGCGCCGGCCATTCGGGAGAGCAGTGTGTTGGCTGGCCTTGGCCTCCAGAGGGGAATGGAAAATGCTGATCCCCTCTTCCTGATCCCTGGCACGCTGAGAAGTGAGGGTAACAGTTGAGTTCCCTAGACATCAGCTGGGTGTCGGATTTGGGGTCCCTGGACGGTTTTAGATCCTCTTGGCTTAAACCAGGGAGGCAGTTGTGGGCTTCCTGACGCCACTCCCGGTACAACAGTCTGTTTTTGCCAGAAATAACCTGAGCGGCCTGGAGGAGGGTGGAAATGAGCCCGGGACGTCACGTCACAGTTGCTAGGCAACCGGGAGTGTGATGGAGCCGGCTGGCCCCCATGCTGCTCCCTAGTGGCCGCTCTTCCTCACTGCAGGCTATGCCCAGCCGGCACGGGGGTACCGCCGCCATCGGGGGTTCCGGAGAAACGAACGCGCGCCTCCTCGGGAAGGGAGGCGCGTGGGGTCGGAGAGGGTCTGTGGACATGGAGAGGCGTGGGCAGCCCTGAGCACTGCGAGCTGGTGGCCGCGCCCTCCTCCCACTGTCCTCGCCCTTTCTCCATCTACACCGCCCCCCCCCCCCCCCCCCCCAAAGATGTGCAGACCAAAGAAAGGCTGGTGTCAGGAAGCAGACAGACCCGTGCGAGCCCAGCTGCCCCGTAGTGTCACCCCGCGTTAAGCAACTCAGTCCAGGGGGCCTCAAGCTGCAGCAGACCTCTGACTGAGCCCCCTGGCTTCCTGCCAGGGCCAAACCTCTCTCCCTTAAATTGGCCACGACTTAAGTGACTTTTCAAGGCAACTTCAGAAAACAAACAAACCCAACCCAACCCCCATGGCTGTTGTGCGGATTCTGACCCACAGTGACCCCGTGGGGCAGAACTGCCCCGGGGGGGGGGGGGTTCCGAGGCTGCCAGTGGTTTTGGAAACGGCCTGCCCCATCTTTCTCCGGCGGAGCAGCGGGTGCCTTCAAACTGGGCCACCAGCGTGCCTCCGAGAACAAACTCACTGCCATGTAGCCAAGGCTGACCCACGACTCTATTAGCAAAGAAGTGGCTATTGAATTTCTGAAGCCTTGAAGCTTTATGGGGGCAGAAAGCTTCAGCTTGCGCTCCAGGAACGGCTGGTGGGTGGGTTCGAACCATGAACCATGCGCTCCTCTGCCAGAACTCGTTCAAAGAACCCCAACACAACAACCAAAACCCTTCACATGTTCACGTAACCGCGGCAACACCAGGGCAGTAAGGTCAAAACGCAAGGCCACGGTCACGAGTTTGTGACAGGGCTGCTTATAGCTGGGCTTGAATCCCCGCTCGGCGTCCTTATTCCTTCCTGAGCCCAGGGCTGTGTTACGGGGTCCCCTCCAAGCCCCGTAATGGCTCCAAGACATGCCCCCTCGCACACAAGAACTTCCCCAGAACCCCTGAGAAGCAAGAAGGCAGGATTCTGCTTGCTTTTTTTTATTTAAAAAGACTGGGTTCTTCATTGGAGCTATAGTTGAGATCGGTGGACGTTCCTCAGCTGGAAAAAAGGCGGGGCATAGAGAAACGGACTGAATGCGCCCGAGGTGGATCAAGGAGGAATAGTTGTTAAACCTTCAGCAAACTTGCATAATCACTGGCCACTATTTTAGGGGGGAAGTGGGAAAGACCCGAAATTCAAATGTAAATTATAGACCTCTTTTTATCAAATCTTTTTTTGGGGGGTGGGGGGCATCACTGCTCTCCGGTGGTGGGAGTAGGAGGCCCAGCCCCACTGCTGGAATTGAACCTCCGTCCCAGTGGGCTGCAGTCCCGCGCACAACCACTACGCCACCGGGGCTTAGGCCTTTATCAAATCTTTTTTTTTTTTTTTTTTTAGGCATCACTGCCCTGGTGGAGGGAGTAGGAGGCCCAGCCTTTTCTCCTCTGAGCGGGAATTAAACCTCCATCCCAGTGGGCTGCAGTCCAGAGCACAATCACTACACCACCGGGGCTCAGCCCCCTTTTATCAAATCTTAAAGACAAGATAAAGGCAAAAACAAATGATCTAGATGAGGGAGCCCTTCCATGGGCCACTGTGGTGTTCCAAGCCAGAGATTCCCTAGATAAGGAGTGGAGAACAAAGGGAATTGTCCCGGAATCTCGATCGGCAGCAGTTCAGTTCAGAGTCCTGGGTGGGAAAAGGACCATGATTATGATTCTCCGAGGGCGAGACTGCCCCTCCCTGGGCTGGGCAGGGAGGCACAGCAAACACCCATGGAGGTTCCCCCAAACCAAACTCACTGTCGTGGAGTTGATACTGACTAGCCCCGACTTCCTCCCTCAGAGGAGCTGGGGGTCTCCCCATGCTGACCTTGCAGTTAGATCAGTGTTTAACCACTGCGCCCTTAGAGCGCCTTGAGCTACCTGGGGACAGACTCCCTCCTTTCCCCGACTCTAGACCATAGCCAAACTCACTGCCACCAGCCCATACTGACCCAACAACCCTAGAGACCTGGGTGGAACCGCCCGTGGGTTTCCATGACTAAATCTTTTAGGAAAAAGGAGGCCTCGCCTTTCCCTGCCAGCAAGTTAATGCCCACTCACAGTGACTCTAGTCCTGCAGAGTGGAACTGCCCCTGTGGACTTTAGAGGCTCTAAATCAGAGGTCCTCAAACTACGGCCCGCGGGCCACATGCGGCCCACCGAGGACATTTATCTGGCCCGCTGGGTATTTTTGCTGTTGCTGCCTGTCCTGCTTAGCAGCTGACTCATCCCTGGCCCGCAGGGAATTGGTTCAGTGGTTTTCTTTTAAACTATTGTCTGGCCCTTCAACGGTCTGAGGGACAGTAAAGAGTTTAAAGAGTTTGGGCTGAGCCCCGGTGGCGTAGTGGTTGTGCGCCGGACTGTGGCCCACAGGGATGGAGGTTCAATTCCAGCAGTGGGGCTGGGCCTCCTAAACCCACCACCAGAGAGCAGTGATGCCCAACAAAACAAAACAAAAAACAACAACAACAAAAAAAAGAGTTTGAGGACCCCTGGTAGAAAGCATCCTCTTGGCTGAGCCCTGGTGGTGTGTGGGACTGTCGCAAGTCAAAAGCTTAACAGGAATGGGTACCTGGAGGGGTGGGAGAGGAGGGAACGGTGGTGCTCCTGGCTGGGGAGGTAGGAGACCAGGTAAGGGACTGCAGCTTTGCCCTCATGGCCTGCACCCAGGCTGGGCGATCAGACAGCATGTGGATTGGGGGCCTTCAGGAGTCCTGAGTCCCCCCTGCTGCCCTCTTTGCTACCCCATCGTTCTGGCAGGTGTACAAGAGACTCAGGGGGGAGGGGGCCCGCCAGCAGGATGGCACTGCACTGCTTGGGGGATGTGACCGGATTGGTGACTCAGAAGGGGAGAGAGAAACAAGGTCCCCTTGCCAGCTGCTTGGGGAGTAGGCAGGTGCCTGGGGGCACAGGACATGTCCTCTAAACTGGACAGGGCAACGGCCTCTGTCTTCCCCGTCCCTGATGGCCTTTTTAGCTGGCTTCCAGTTACAGCTTGGGCTTCTATTATCCTTGGACCAGTTCAAGCGCATTCCTGGCTCCTCCTTTTTCTGAACAAAATGGGTTTTGTGAGTTATAATTCACATGCCACACCACTCACCCACTTACGGTGTCTGACTAAAATGAAGTTTAGCCTGTCGCTGTAGTCAACTTTTGAGTATGGCCTCAGCTCCTTTTTCACTTTGAGCAAAGACAGTGGCTTGGCCTTGGTGACGGGTGAGGGTTCAGCTCGCTCATCTGAGGCTGTGGTGAGAGCTGCTGGCTGTCAAAACCCAGAGGCCATCTGTCTCGGGTGCCCCGGGCTCCTCCTCCTCCTCTCTCCGGGCACAGAGCCTGGCCGCCACGTGTCCGGCTTGGCCTCCCATGTGACATCTCTTCTCGCCTCCTATCAGATGGCTCCGAAGGAATGGCCGTGCCTCTTGACACTTAGATCTCTCCGAGGGAATTTTGCACTGCCGAGGAAAGGGGAGATGGAATTCAAGGGCACTTGTTCCAACCTCTGCCTAGTCAGTGGGCGATGAAGCGATGGCAGAAAACAACAAGAAGACAGGCCCTGGGCCCGAGCCAAATGGTTAACTCGAATCCCAAGAGGCGAAGCAGGGCGCCCACCGGGAGGCGTGTGGTTTCCAGAGACATGAATGATAGAATTGTCTGAGCCAGAGCTCCAGGGCCTGCGTGACTCACCGCGCCGGCACGGAGGGTGATGGATGGCCTGAAAGGAAGAGTGAAGAGGCGAGGCCTCTGCTGGGAATCTTTTTAATTTGGTTGGAAATGTTTCTTGCTATCGAACAACAGTTTATCAGTGCAGAGTAAGCAGCCAGCCCTTGGGACGCTCTCTGGCTGGCGGACGATGGGGGTGGGCGGGAGCAGGGGCAGGGGAAACTCTCTTGTGCTGTGGCTTGTCTTCTGGGGTGGAGGTGTCAGGCCCACAGGAGTTTCGGGATGGAGAGAAGACGGGGCCACAGCTGGAGTTGGGGTACGGGTGGGGCCAAGAGCCCACCGTTGCTGGGTTGGTGGGGAACGGGAGGATGGGGGCAGGAGGTGTTGAAGAGGGTGCACAAAGAGGCTTTGACTTTGGTGGTCCTTTGTGCATTGGAGGAGCCCTGTTGATACGGTGGTTACCGGACTGCTAACTGAAAGGTCAGCAGTTCAAAACCCCACTGCTGAGGGACGGGAAGAGAAAAAGGAGGCTTTTTACTCCTGTAAAGAGTTTCAGTCTTGGGGAGTCACAGGGGCAGCACCGCCCTGTGTTGTCGGGTGACTATGGGTCAGAACGGGCTCCAGGGAAGGGAGTTGTTTTTCAAACCATTGCTCTCTGATTCTTGTGCGATACCGGCCGCGGCCTGCCAGGAGTCAGCCGCCCGCCGCCCTGTCTCCATCCTGAGTGTTTTGTTTGCAGGAATCTCGCTTCCCTTCCTCCCAGCCTGTGAGTCCTCCTTGTCTTCCCCCCAGAGTAGGTGTCTTGAGGGAATCTGAAGAATTCTCATGGTGTTTGGCTTCTCAGGTGGGTTAGCGTTTCTCACAGCTGTCTCTCTCTCTCTGGGTCTGTGACTAAGAACACCTTCCCAACCCCAAACGACTCTGGGCTTGTTCCCAAGCCAGCTGGAGGGAGGGAGGGAGAAAAGGAGAAAGGGAGGGAGGTGGGCGGGAGTCTATTTCCTATGTGCCAGACAGTGACAGGTGCCAGGGGGCAAGGGCCCCTGGAAATGAGGAGGCCTCCCTCCGCCCCTGCCGGAAAGAAGACGGCAGGTGGCGGAAGACCAACCTTCAGGAGCAGGGAGGCCCCGCATTCCACTGAACTTCTCCCGGGAGTCCCCCTCCTCCAGGAGCTCCCCCAGACGCCCCTCTTTTCTTCTGGGTTCTGGAGAGCTGGCTGTGGACGGGGGCCTTGGAATAGTTTGTCACAGGCTGGGTCCATCAGCTCCTGGTTTCCTCCCCTGCCCTCTTCTTGCTGGATCCCTGGCCGTGCTGTGGGCTCTGCATGGAACTGCTCAACCACAAGGTCCATGGGACAAACCCACGAGCCCCTCCTCAGGAGGAAGATGAGGCTGAGTCTGGGTCACCCTCTGGAGGATTGAGATGGAAACAACTCAAGAGCTATGGGGTACCCACAGCTCTGGGGAGCCCCAGTGGTGCTGTGGCTTAAGCATAGGTAGCTTACTGGGATTTCAAATCCACAGCCGCTTGTCTGGAGGAAGGGGAGGATGTGTGCATCCATAAAGATTGACAGCGTCCCTGTATATGTTAGTCCAGGTAGACTAAAGAAACAAATTCATAGACACGCATATAGATATAAGGGAAAGGTTTAATATAGAAGAGGAATGGAACATTGAGAAAGCATCCCAACCCAGTCCAGTTCAAAGTTAAGTCCGATATGTCTGATACCAGCCTATAAAGTCTCCTTCCTACTCACGAAGCACGTGCAGTAGAAGCATCTCGGCACTGGCAGGGGTCTCCCCATAGCTCCTCATTTCCAGGGCTCAGGGTCCATCAGCAGTATCCATTGGTGATAGAAGCATCTCGACGCTGGCAGGGGTCTCTCTGTGGCTTCTCCGGCCCCAGAGGTCTGGTTCCATCAGAGCAAGCCCATTTAACCTTTCCTCTGGCTCTTCCATTCTCAAGAATCAGTGTTCTGTCATCTCATCTTGTCAGTAGTTCATCTCTCAAAGAGTGAGTCGAGTCTCTCTTCTCCAATTGGGAAATACCGTGAGACTTCCCAGATTTCTCAGGAGAAAGCCATGCCCACACAGAGGCCTCATTGGCTATCTCCAGATTGACAGGCTCGACTCTACCCTTAGACTCCCAATCATGAGACTGACAGACAAGGACATGGCTGCCACACTATGCACTGTTGTAACAGATTCAGTGGCCATGGAGGCTATCGGTGGCACCTTGTCTCCAGCGTCGTTTCTCAGCGTGTGTCTGGGCGCCCACAGCCAGCGAGGCATCTGAGAAGCTTGGTGAGGTTGCTGACGTTAGTTCATCCTCAGATGCTTTGCTGGGGCTCAGGAGTCTGCGGCTGAACAAGCTCTGAAACTGCGTACCTCCCCCCACCCCGGTCTTGGCCGGTGCCCTGGAGCCAGTTCAACAGGGAGAAGCAAGGCTGCCTGCTCCTCTGCTTGAGCCCATTGTTGCCGCCTCCTTGAGGGTCTTCCTTCCATCTTAGCAAACATGATGCCCTCCCTCAGGAACTGCTTTCTCCCCAAAACATGTCCAAACCACGTAAGATGAAGTCCCGCCACCTTTGCCTATCAGGAGCACTCTGGCTGTCCTTCTTCCAAGACGGACTTGTCTGTCCTTCTGGCAAGCCATGGTCCTTTCAACATTCTCCGCCAGCGCAGTTCCAACCTGTGGATTCTTCTTCCTTATCCCAGGTCCAACGTGCGCATGCATAATGAGGCGGTGGAAAATACCAGCCCTTGGGTCAGGCGCGCCTTAGTCCCAGTGTGGCATCCTTGCTTCTCAGTCCTCGAAAGAGGTCCTGTGCAGCGCATCTCTTGTTTGATCTCCTTCGCTGTGGATTTGGGATCCACGTGAGGCACTATCTATCACTTCAAACTTTTCTTCATTTGTCAGGATGGCACCTGTGGGTCCGCTGGTGAGGATTCGGGTCTCCTTCACATGGAGTTGTGATCCAGACTGGAGGCTGCGAGCCTTGCTCTTCACCAGCAAAGGCTTCAGGTCCTCCCCGCTCTCAGCAAGCAAGGCCGCGCCTACTGCAGATCACAGGTTGTGAATGAGCCTTCCTCCGGCCCCGATGACACCTCCCTCTTCCGGTAGTCCAGCCTCTCTGAGGATCATCAGCATTCAGATGGACTACGGATGGTGTGCTCTAGGAAACTTGCCCCACCGGTGGCCAGCCCATGTCTGTAAACCAGCACCATGCTGTATGAAAGGGCTCAAGTAAATACACACCTTAAAGAGACACGATGTGATGGAGAAAACAAATACTCAGGGCATACCTGTTATGGCAGCTGTGCTAGTCATGGTAACTAGAGAAACAGACCCAGGGCGACTCACATATGTATAAGAAAGAGTTTTATATCAAAGAGTAATTGTATATTAAGGAAACATCCTAGCCCAGTCCAGATGAACTCCACAGGTATGATATTAACCCACATATCCAATACTAGTACATACATTCCTCTTCAGACTCACGCAACACATGCAATGGAAGATCACAGACCAGTGGGGGGGAAAGTCTTGTGGATCCAGTGGCAGCGGAAGCATCTCAGTGCTGGTGCAGGTCTCCACGTGGCTTCTCCAGCTCCAGGGCTCTGGTTTCATCAGCTTAGCTTCATGTGGCTTCTACTTCAGGAAGTAGAGAGAGTGTGTGTCCTGCCTCCTGGGAGGAAGACAGGAGTTCTCAGAGTCCACAGAGAAGGCCAGGCCCACACAGAGACGTGATTGGCTAGGGCCTGATTGACAGGCTAGACTCCACCCCTTTGCTCAAGCTGACAGGAGATTATCTAACTGCCAGTGCGTTGAACTGCCTCATGGGATTTTTTAGGCTGCCAGCTTCATGGAGCAGATCACCAGAACTGGCTGGGTGGGTTTGAAAGGTGAACCTGTCAGCTGTGTGCCACCAGGTGTCCTTACCTGTAGGCTCTCAAATAGCCCTCTCTCCACTCACTGCCATCGAGTCTATACTGACTCAGAGTGACCCTAGAGGGCAGGATAGAATTGCCCCTGCAGATTTCCAGGGACCAGCACAGGGGGAGGAGGGCTCGTGGGAACCAGGAGAACCCTCGGGCAGCTCCTGGGCAAGGCCACCATGTGCATCAGGACACAGTTGGGCCCCAGAGAGCCTGTGGCACGGTGACCTTCCAGAAGCAGATCACAGGTTGGTCCAAACCACCAACCTTTCAGTTAGTGGTCAAGCACTCACCTGAGTGTGGGAGTTTGCCCTTTATCCTCGCCGGGTCAGATGGAGCACACATTCTGGATTGGTGGTGGTTGGGAGTGGGTAAACCCACTTCTTCCTGTCTAGGAGAATCAGAAACTCAGAGACTTGCAGAGGGCAGGGTGGGGGAAGGAGCAGGGCTGGCCAGTGACCCGGGGGTGGGAAACAAGGAAACTGGACAGAGCTGTGGGAGAGAACAGTGTAATTTCTGTAATCCAGTCCAGTGCCCATGAAACTTCTGTAATCCAGTCAAGTGTCTCTGTAATATCTGTATTCCCACCCAGTATCCATGTAATATCTGTAATCCAATCCAGTATTCATGTAATATCTATAATCCAATCCAGTATCCATGTAGTTTTTGTAATCCAATCCAGTGTCAGTATAATATCTGTGCAGGGTGTGGTTGATTGTCTCCCCTATGTTCTCAAGCCTCAAGAATGTGGTTCCTTTGGAGATGGAGTCATTGAAGTTGTAATTAGCCAACAGGAAGCCATCCTCATCTCTTTGTGACTTAGACACCCCCCCCCCCCCACACACACACAGAAGGGAGCACCAGGTGACAAGAGAGGCAGAGATGGGAAGCGACAGGACCACATGTCAAGGAGCACCTCGGCCTACCAAGAGCTGGAAGAGACATGGGCTGTGGTAGTTACAATTTGAGACAATTTGTGTTGTCAATTTGAGACTTACTAGTGAAGGGGTAGAATTTAGTCTGTTGTGTTAGTCTGTGTAGACTAGAGAAACAAATCCATTGACACTCATGTGTATAAGGAAGAGGTTTATATA
>PVJH01019521.1:0-42576 GCA_004026705.1 Nesogale talazaci
GTCTATTTTCACGAATGAAGATTTAGAAATGCAATCAGGACACGATGAGTCAGACAAGTGGTCGGGAAACAGCCGTCTCTGGAGATGGACGTCATGTGTGGTAAAGGAGACAGGTAGGGGAAAAAAGGCCCCCAGTAAGATGGAGCAATACTCGAGGCCAGCAATGGACTAGAACATAAAGACACGTGTGAGGACGTGCAGGACCTGTGTGCGTGTTCTGTTTTGTGGTTTGTAGGGTTGGAAACAACTTGACAAAACCTACCAGCAACAAGGTAAGTGGAAACTGACTCACTGGCAGGAGGTCTATCTTGTTTGTTTATTTGAGGTGTGTTTTCTAGGAAACTGCAAGGGGAGAAAGTGTGGCTAGAACCCAGAAGAATCAATGAGCAGATTCTGTGCTTCTCAGGCACATAATATGAATAGACAAAACAAGCAAGGCTTCAAAAGAAGCTAATGATGTACATTCCTTGTAAAGAAACAGTTTTCCATTAAGAAAGCAGTTGAGTGGTGACATTTTGAGAATGATGATGGAAACAAATGAACAAATGTTCTTCCCCCAACGGATGGATGGATTGTGCGACGAGTTGTATGAGGCCCTAATAAAATATTTTTTTAAAAAAGAAAATTTGGGGATGTGTGCACACAGTGATATATGTTTTTCCTCCAATTTGATGTCTATTGCCTAGACCTTTCACCATTTTCACCACCATCTGACCATGCTGGCTGTTGTGCTTCTTCTGTGTGGCTGTGGTCTCTTCTCAGGTAAATGGTCTATTGTTTATCTTCAAGCTTTCAAGACACCAGATACATCCTTTGATGGCTGGGCACCATCAGCTTTCTTCACCACATTTGTTTGTGCATCCATTTTACTTCAGTGATCATGTTGGGCCAGTGAACCTCGAGGAATGCCAGATTCATAGAACAAAGTGTTCTTGCATTCAGGGAGCACCAGGGTGAGGGCCCAAGGTCCACTTGCTACCATAGCATTTGACCTATAGATATGTTCTTAAATTTATTCCCATCTTATGATAGTTGTATCTATGTATGGACATATCTATGTTTAGACCTCTGTAAGTGCCCTTTGCCTTCTAGCTCTTTCCTCTATTTCCTTCCATCTCCCTCCTGTCCCACCATCATGTTCCACCTTCATTGACCTTTCATTGTTTTCTCACAGATTCATTGTCCTTGTTTAATTCCAACCAGACCTCCCACCCCCTCCTTTCCATCGATTCCCGGCCACTTGTTGCTCCCCCTCCCCGTCCATGTGTTTGTCCACACCCCCTTCTCCTCTCCTCTCTCGTGCCCCCAAGAATCCTTTCCCCAGTCCTTTCTGTGGCACAACAGGTCTCCAGAGGGATGTATTCCTCTGAGCATCATGTGTCGGCGTGGAGTTTGGACCAGCTCTCTTCCTTTCCTCCCTTCTTGTCTTTGTCCCTGTGGGTGTGGGATGCTGGTCCCTCCCCCACCCTGTTCTCTGCCACGCCCACTCCTAGAGATAGAGTACATCTGACTCTGGTTGCGTCCGGCTCTATAGCTCTCTTTTCTTGCATCCTTCCATGTTTCCACATTGTCTTCATGGTTGGATGTTTTGTGGTAGGAACTGCTCACCCACTCCGGTTTCTGTGGAGACAAGACCCATACTCCCTCCCTGGGTGGATTAGTGCCCTATTCCCTCATGTGGGAGCATGAGCAAGGGTTGTGAAGAAAGCAGATGGTGCCCAGCTATCAAAAGATGTAGCATCTGGGGTCTTAAAGGCTTGAGTATAAACAAGCAGTCATCAAGCTCAGAAGCAACAAAACCCACCATAAAAGAAGATCACTTGCCTGTGTGATAATGAGGTGCTGAAACAAATAGGTATCAAAGAACAAAAATCAAAATCAATGGACAAAATGACTCCCGATATCGCTGAAGACAAATGGATACAGAGGCAAACAGAGTAGAAGAAACGGTGGTGCCCAGCTACCAAATGATCGAATGCCTGGAGTCTCAAAGACTTGAAGATAATCGAGTCACCATTCAGCGCAGAAACAGCAAAGCCCACCAGCATGCATGATCACGAGGAACCAAAGGGAGCAAATATCAAGCACCAAAGAACAAGAATCACATCATTACAAAGAAGAGAGAGAGCAGGGTGAGGACTTAAGGCCCACTGGTGGGTAATTGGTCACCCCTTTACAGGGGAGTCTTGGGGAGGAGACAGACCAGTCAAGGAACAGCCAGGCAGGGGTGATGCACACAAGTTTCCTCTAGTTCCTGAAGCCTTCCTCCCTGCCCACCAACCATCATGGTCCCAACTTTACCTTACAAATCAGATGGACTGGAGAAGGTACACTAGTATAGAGGGGAGCTGGAGATATGGGGAAACTAAGATGAATGAGCCTCTTCGGGCCAATGGTTAGATTGGGGATGCTGGAAGGGTAGAGAGAAGGTGGGGTAGAGAGACGGAACCAACAGCAAGGATATACACACAAGCTCCTATTTGAAGGACAGGCATCAAAGGAGTGGGTTGGGTGAGAGGTCGGGCAGTGTAAGATATGACAGAGCAATAACAATGTATAAAGTATTGAGGGTTGGTGGGGAGGAGAGAGCAGGGGAAGAGGGGAAGGGATGGAAAAGCCAATATTATAGGCTTAAGGGAAAAGGCAAATGATTGGAGAATGATAATAGAAGTAGACATGTGAGGGTGCTTGACACAGTATGTTTATGTGTTGTGAAAATCGATGTATGAGCCCCCAATAAAATGATGAAAAAAAAGAAAGAAAGAAATTTTGAGTGGCTAGTGGAGGAGGAAAGTCATGCAATTAAATAACAATTATGGCTTGTTTATTTTCCCTTCTCATGAAACCAACTAGTTCCAAAATTTTAACTTAAACACCATAATCTTTATGTTTCTCTATTTTTCTGGGTCTTGCCCAATTGATGTGGTTCCTGACCTGAGCACCTTCTATGGAAGAAAAGGTCATTTTTTAAGTCCATAGTTAACTTCCCCATTGCTGAAGCTTCCAGATGTGTCAGTTGTCCTTGAGCCTATCATGAGCTTGGCCCTCCAGGGTTGCATCTCACCCCACCTTGTATGGTGAAACCCATGAAAAATCACAGCTTCTGAGTTGCTTCTGTCTCGTCAGTGGAACTGCCCCTTTGGCTTTCCAAGACTATAAATCTTTAGGGGAAAAAAAGACTCATTTTTCGCCCAGGGAGTGGCTTATGATTTAGAAATTCTGATGATGTGATTAGCAGTCATACTGTGTAATCCACAGTGTCACTGGGACTGCTTTCAGAATGCATTGAACCATCCATTCCTGAATCCAAGGAATTGGAAGGCACAGGAGGTTAAGCATTGGGCTGCTAACTCAAAGGTCAGCAGTGGGAACCTATTCAGTGGAAAGGAGATGAGGCTCTCTGCTTCTGTCAAAGTTGGCGGCCTTGGACACCCAGTGGGGCCATTCTGCTCTGCCCCACAGGGTCCAAGGAGCCACATGGACTCAACGGCAGTGACTTTTAATGTGATTGGACCCCAAAGCACTCTAGCTTCTCCAAGGTTTTTTTTACTTTCTTAAATGTATTACTGAAACACAATTTATGTGCTATAAAAAGCATTGCTTAGATTTTTCAGTTTGGTACTTTCTAGTGTTTTCTGAGTTTTGCAACCATCACCGCTATCTAATTTTAGAACATTTTTATCACTCAGGGGATGGATTTTGATCGATGAGACATAAGAAATGGGAAACAGTCAGAAGATAAATTGCTCCTCCTTTCACCCCTTGTCAGACGATTTTGAGATGCAGCGGTTCCAGATGGCCTCTCTGGGGATGTTCTGCTTGACCAAGCCGCCAGCTGTGATTTCTTGTAAAACAGGAGACAACTCAATAACTCGACATCGTATATTTGCTTCCCACCTTGTCTGCCTCACTTCTCTGTCCCATGTCCTTAAAATGAAACACAAAGCCAGCTCGTCCTCTAGGCAGTGCTGCCTCATGGTGACCTCTCTGTGGTTTCTGCGACCGTAACGGTCAACAGGAGTAGAAACCTAGTCTTTCTCCTATGGAGCTGCTCACGGTGTTGAACTGCTGGTCCGACAGACCGCAGCCCACTGTGTAAGCTCTGCACGACCAGGGCCACATAACTTTAGTATATTGAGGCCAAATTTCCTAATGAAGTGATAGCATGCAAGCTTGTCCCCAGGTTCTCTTTTTCTCCCATGTGAGGAGGACATGCATAGCATTTAAGATCCTACATTCTGACTTCCACTATGTCTCCTTCCTTTCACAGAATTGTAGCATCCTGGGCTGAGCCCCGGTGGCGTAGTGGTTGTACACAGGACTGCGGCCCACTGGGACAGAGGTTCAATTCCAGCAGTGGGGCTGGGTCTCCTACTCCCACCACCAGAGAGCAGTGATGCCCCCATACCCCCCATCCAAAAAAAAAAGAATTGTAGCATCCTAGTCACGGAACACCAAGCTCTGCAGACTATTCCTTTCTAAGTAGGATACTCATTTTCCAATGCAATCTGCGGTGTGATCGCCTACCTGTCAACCCATGAAAATCCAACTCAGTCCTTTAAGTCCTGAGTCCACTGAATGTCCACTGAATATTTGAAATTCTCGACACCCTTTTATTCTATAAATCATCCTATTGGGGAATCTTTCAGTTATTATAACAATTCATATATCAATTGTATCAAACACATTTGCACATATGTTGCCTATATCATATTCAAAACATTTTCTTTCTACTTGAGCCCTTGGTATCAGCTACTCTTTTATTCCCTTCCCCCTTCCCATCCTGTGAACTCTTGATAAATTATAAAGTATTATTATTTTCATATCTTATATTGCCCACTGTCTCCCTTCACCCATATTTCCATTGTTTGTTACCCTAGGGTGGGGGCGAGGGCTGTTATATGGCAATCATTGTGATCAGTTCCCTCTTTCTCCCCTTTTGCACCCCCCCCCCCATTAACCCTACCTCATGGTACTGCTACTCCCATTAGTATTCCTGAGAAGCTTTTCTGTCCTGGATTCCGGGTGTACAGAGCTCTTCTCTGTACCAGCGTACATGCTCTGGTCTAGCAGGATTTGTAAGGTAGAATTGAGGTCATGATACTTGGGGACAGGAAGCATTAAAGAACTAGAGGAATTGTTGTGTGTTTCCTCGGTGTTATGGGGCACCCTGGCTGACTCATTCCTCCCTTGTGACCTTTCTATGAGGGGCTGTCCTATTGTATACAAATGGGCTTTGGGTCTCCTCTCTGCCCCCTGTCACTAGCTTTGACATAGTTGTTTGGGGTCTTCTGATGCCTGATACCTGATCCGGTCAGCACCTTGTGATAGACATATTTAATTAAGACTTCTTTGAAAGCATTTCTAGAATGTTTTTATTTAATTATGTGATATTTTTATCACTTAACCTCTGTTGTTGTCAGATCCTGATCCATAAAGACCCTTTGTGCAAAATGAGGAAACACGACCTGATCCTGCACCATCGTCAACGATTGTTCTTATGCTTGAGGTAATCATAGTCATGGTGTCGGTCCATCTCGTTTAGGGCCTCCTTCCTGTTCACTAACCCTGTATTTACCAAACATGATGTCCTTCTCCAGGAACTAGTCCTTCCTGATATCATGTACAAAATATGCAAGCAAAGTCTTGCCACCTTTGCTCTAAGGAACCATCTGATTATACTTTTTCCAACACTGATCACTTTGTCGTGTTAGCAGTCCTTGAGACTTTCTCCAGCACTATAATCCAAATTCATTGGTTTTCTTTAGGTCTTTCTTATTAAAACACAACGTCCAAAAGCATTTTAGGCCAGGGAAAAGAAGATGGCTTCGGTCAGGTGACCTTAGCCTTCTAAATTACAAACAGACAATAAAGAATCAGCTACCCACTTAGAAAGGAGTTGCCACAGAAAACCTTACACTTTCCTCTGCCACCAGCAAAATGTTAAGTATGTTTTAGGAATGGTTTGGGGTTGTTTGATCTTTCTGTCACACAAGCTTCTTGAGCAAGTAGGGGATCAATAATTGTTGAACTTTTTTCACGACCAAAAAAATCGTATTTTACCCATAACAATTGTAATTCATTAAAAATGATATTTGAGTAAATAGTAATCATTGTACTTGCCCTAAGGGTTTCAAGTGACAATGCATTTTAATTCTATCTTCAAAGTATATTTTTCAGAAGACTTAAATTATTTATATTTCTTAGTTAGAGGAAAAATCCCATAGAAGTTGCGAGACCATAGGCCATCCTATAATTCAATTCTGTCCTAGGGAGAATTGTTTCAAGAATCTCTGGTTTTCATGAAATAATTTTTATGTATTTCCAGAAAAAATTTAGAATATGAAAATATAATGAACCATGGAGAAATCCATGGTGCTTAAAGAATTTCAGTTAATTCTTAATATTTTTCTTGTCACAGGAAACTCAAAATCCCTTCAAATGAGAATATATTATTATGAGAAATATCTCATAGTTAATATTGAGTCCTACTCAAATCCAATGAGAAATCTTGAAGCTTTTATTTCCTTGCATGTCTTCTTCTCTCCAATATTGGTCAGTTGGTTTTGAGCAAAAATAAATAGAAGCCGACTAGTGCATGATTAAATAGCATTGCGATAATTGCATATCATGTGAAAATCCATTGTGTTTGGTGGGATTTACTAATGTGCTTCATCTTAATTTCCAGAATACACACAAATGTATGTCCAAATTATTACAATGTACTAATTATTAAATAGTGGATCTTGTAAATGATACCAAATACCATATAATGGTATTGTTTCATGAGACTGACTCATCCATACCAAAATTTAATAACATATTACTTAGAAAGTAGTCATACTAATAGATGAATTTTACCTTTTTAGAAAAAGGTTCTACTTGTTTTCCATTTTATTTGTTTATTTTTAATCATTTTATTGTAGGCTCATACAACTCTTAACACAATTCATATATCCATCCATTGTATGCAAAGCACATTTGTGATCATCATTATTCTCAAAACATTTTCTTTCTGCTTAAGCCCTTGGTGTTAGCTCCTCATTAGATTTCTCCTCTAGGAAAGTATAAGGTTTTCTGTGGCAACGTCTTCCTAAGTGGGTAGCTGAGTGAAGGGGAACATAGGACAATGTTGGATATGAAAAAAAAATAATACTTTATAAATTATCAAGTGTTCATGAGGGAGGGGGGAGAGGGGAGAGAGGAGAAAATTTTTACTCTTAATATGAACAAACTATTCAAGTGTTTGATACAAGAAAACAAACCCGCTGATTTTCAGTGGCGTAGGTGGTTGAGTGCAGGACTGCAGCCGGCGGGCTTGGCGATTCAAATCCAGCGGCGGCTCTCAGGAGCAGCTCTGGGTAGCGCCCACGACCACCAGAGGCAGTGATGCCCCTCCTCAAAAAAAAAAAAAGAAAGAAAACAAACCCATTGACTCCTGGACGATTCTGTCTCACAGCAGTCTGACAGGCTAATGCGGAGCTAAAACTGAAGGTCAGAGACCAATATAAATTCTTTCAGATTTTTCAAAAGCTGACTCGGAGTCTGTCTTAAGAATACTTTTTTGTGTGTGTGGGCATCACTGCCTCTGGTGGTCGTGGGCACTACCCAACCGCCGCAGGATTCGAACCGCCAAGCCCGCGGTCTGCAGTTCCGCACTCAACCACTTACGCCACCGGGGCTCAACCTTGTCTTAAGAATATTTTATCTCTTACTCCTAATTTAAAATCACTAGCATCACTGCTAAGAAACCACTAGAACGTACTAGTTGCTTCAAGTGAATTCTGACTCATGATGACTGGAGTTGTACTCCATAAAGCAGGGATGCTCCATACGTGGATCATGATCTACCAGTCGATCGCAAACGTATCGTGAGTATATAACATGGCATTAAAAAAAATAGACGTATGCCTATCTTACTTGTGACAAGGTTTAGGACATACTTACATCTATATTTTTAACGCCACGTGATTCACCCACACTACATTTGCGATGACTAGTAGCTCGCGAATGACGTATGGAGCAGCCCTGTCATAAAGTTTTCAACGGCAGATTGATTTGGAAGTAGATCACCAATTCTTTCTTGACCGGATCCCCTGGGAAGAGTTGACCTCTAAACTGTCCGCTAGTAACTGATTAACTGCCTCCCACAGTAAGTCCTTAAAGTTGCAAGAGAGACAATATATTTGAAGATCGGTGGAAATGGGATCGCAAAGCACTTGCATATCCTTTTGTGTTACAAATGGCTAGCCCTGAAGAAATTTGAGCAGATTAGGTCTCTACCAAAAATAGTGAAGAAGTTTTATATCTGCTATGTGATCCAGCAGGTGACTCTGAAATAGGATTACAAGCTAAATAAACAAACACACTAGACTTTAAGTATGTTATAGATTCAATTATTTTTGAATGTTTTTATAAATTCTAACCTCTATGCCTGTGATTATAATCTCATTTGGGAATGAATTGTGCTTTTTTATGTTACTTAGGTAGTAGAATAATAGGATGTATCATTTGATCTATAAAATAGATTAAACAAGCCAGTCGAGAAAGATATAGGATAAGATGTTATTATTGTTTTTAGTAGGCATCATCAAGTTAATTCCAACTCATAGTAAGTTTATGCACAACAAATAAGATAAGAAAGGTGCTAAGTCATATGGAGATTTGCAGATTCAGGAAGCAGGCTGAAGAGATAACATCCATTCTCCAGAGTCCACAGAGGGAAAGGCTCAACCACACTGGACACTCAGAATACAGATTCCGACCTTCCCAAACTGTAAGAAAATACAGTTCTGTTTGTTAGAGCCATCAACTTATGGAGTTTTTGTTATAGCAGCACTAAACAATCAAGGAAAAGTGTAATGGCATACACTTCTTTCCAGCTCTATTTAGCAGAACAGTTTTAAAGATGATGCCAAGTCTGCTATGTGAGCCTGCTCTCTACAAGAACAAAATTATTTAACATGTTCACAAGAATATCATGACATAATCTATGAAGAAAGAGCACAAAGGAATAATTAATTGAGTCTGAGGCAGAAAGTGGATTAAAGGAAATAAGATATTAGCTTTTTAAAAATCATTTTGTTGGGGGCTCAAACAACTCAATACAATCCATACATACATCCATTGTATGTCAAGCATATTTGCATATCTCATGTCCTCATCATTCTCAAAACATCTGTCTTCTACTTAAGCCCTTGGCATTCCCCCCTTTCTTCCCAGTCCCCCTGCCTCATGACCTTTGATAATTTATAAATTATTATTACTTTGTGATATCTTATACTATCTGATGTCTCCCTTCACCTATATCCCTGTTGTCCATACTCCAGGGAAGTGACTATATGAAGATCCATATAATAGGTCCCCCCTTTCTACCCCACCACCTCTCCACCCTCCCAGTAGGCAGTTTGGCATGGCCAGAATGAATCCAGGGCTACTTATGGTAGTCAACTAAAAAGGAGGGGGGTGGGCGAAAATAAAAATGCACAGCAGGGTTGCAGGGCACTAGCCCACCTAAGAGAGGCGATTGTCTGAAACATTAATTTTTAAGTAAAGTTTTAAGTAAGTTAATATGAGATCCATTTACATTTAAGCATTTATTGTATAATTTGAAAATAATTTGTTTATTAAAATATTACCATGGCTATAATAATATCGCTGACTCCCAGTCTAAATATCTTACATCCTTTTGCTTGCATTCAATGTCAGCATTTGTAGTTCATGGGTCAATGCTGCTCACAAAATGACACAGTAAAAGTTTATGTTATACACACAATAGTATTTACTGGCACGGGTCCACCATTCTTAGGGTCTGGATTGGAATTTTGACTCACCATTTTCTGGCAGAATGACCTAAAGTAGCCTTTTTGCCCTGATTTCTGTATGTTACACAGTGGGGTGGAGAATGTCCTTGTTCCTTGGATGTATGAGTACTAGCCACATGTACAGCACTGGGACTATGTTTGATCACTTGGAATTCATTGCCATGAGGAGAAAGTCTAGAAATTGCAAGGGTGTTAAACTTGAAGCAAAATATACCACTTGAATGCCCACTCATAATCTTGACACTGGATGACCATCACATATGGCAACATGAAGAAAGAACAGGGGTCTGGGGTAAGAGCTACCTAGCAGTTTGACACTACAGACTTCCCAAGTGCTGGAAAGGAGAGCTGTCACAAAACTCAATCGGATCAGTCACACACTCCTCAGTTGTCCAACCAGGTGACCAATTAGTTTCAATCACTATTATTGAAAATACAGTATACATTTTGGTACTGTAGTTTAGAAAAGCATACACCAATTCAACACTTTCCACTTCTGTCTTTGAGGGACAGTAATGAAATGGTAAAGTTGTGTAATAGAAGCATCTACAAGTGGCAAAAAATAGAGAAAAAATCTGTAGAAGTTGTTTATTCACATCAAAACATTAGTGGCATTTGGGTTCTTGTATTTGAGGTTTAGGATCATGATTTCATGGGACATCCTGGGTAACTGGCCCCATGTTTTTGAACTTTATTATTTTCAGGATGTTCCTTCCACTCCCCTCATCTTACTGCAACATATTAAATCCACTGCCTTCTAGACTATTTGGAAGCATAGTGATGCTATGTATGGTTTCAACATTCCAAATATTTATGAGAACATAGACTCATCTTTCTTTTATGGACGGGCTTGTGGGATTGATCCATCAATCTTTTGGGTTAGTAGTCAAAGACCTATTCCACAGTCCTGCTAGGGGTTTTAATGGTACATCACTGTAGGGTTGTGTCACCTCTCCCCAATGGGTAATGTTCATTGATTCTTTTCCCTCTTTTTTGTTTTGTTTTGTTTTGGACATCACCACCCTCTGGTGGTCGTGGGAGCTACCCAGTGTTGCTCCTGGAGAGCCGCCGCCAGATTTGAACTGCCAAGCCCGTGGGCCGCAGTCCGCACTCAACCACTACACCACCGGGGCTCAGCCATTCCGCTGACTTTTCTAATTCAAAGTATAGGACGTGAATCTTAGAAGCTTACAATTGGCCAATCAAGGAGGACCAACTAGTTTCTATTTGTATGGAATACCAGATATTAAGGAGAGTCAGGAAGATACAGGTTGTGTGAAAATTGCCTCCATGAGCAACTGCCTCCTTTGCCATACATGATACCAGAAGAAAGAACTGTTGCCCAGATACCATTACTTCCTTTTGGATGCACTTTTGGTTCACTCAAACCAACTTATTCCACATCAACTTCTGATATTATTGCAGATATCAGTTGGATCTTGGATAAAAGCATAAAAGACAAGAAAGATAGTGACTTGTGTTTTATTAGCGGTGCAAAGGTAACTACATTTAGATCATAACAAACTATATAGACTATGAGAAGAATACTTCAGTGCACTCACATGGAATCTGTACATGGACCAAGAGATCGTCAATGAAATAGAACCGGGGAATAAGGAAGACAGAAGAATCTATGCACTTGAATGACTGTGCTGGCAAATAATACTGAAAGTATGATGGGCTGCCAAAATAGCAAAGAAAGCAATCTGGGAAGTAAGACAGTCATAATGTTCCTTAGAATCAAAGATGGTGAGACGTCATTTCATGTACTTTGGACATGTTATCTGGAAAGGCCAGTCCCTGGAAAAGGACAACATACTAAGTAAATAGAAAGGACGCAAACAGAAGAAGCCTTTAGATGAGATGGATTGACATAAGAAATGCAAAAACTGATCTCAAACATAACTGTGAAGAAAGCAAGGGAGCAGGTCGTGTTTCACTCTGGTGCGCATATGATCACGATGACTAGGAGCTAGCTTTACTGTGCCTAATAATGACAAACTGTCAAGTAATCAGCCTCTGAAGTTCTACTCTTTTCCAAATGTCTAACTGCCCAATAAATCTCCTTTTAACTACTAGCTTCTTGGCACCTTGACAAATCATACTTAATATGTAATTTATTATTTTATCATCAGTGGCATCCACTATCTCTCATATATTCTCTTTATGATTGGGAAGACAGAAACCCAGATTTTCCTCTTGGTCTCAACATACAAATTAGTCCGAGGATATTGCATATTAACCACTTGTTGTTACATATTGTTGCCTGCATTTCAACTTACAGTGACCCAATGTAACAGAGCAGAACTTCCTCACAGAGTTTCAGGCCACAATCTTTATGAGCACAGATCAAGGAGTCTTTCTCCTAAAGAGAAACTTCCAACTTTCAATTTGTAGCCAAGAACTTAACTATTACAGCATATTTCAAATCCATCACCTCTGTACCATCCCAATAGTAGAGAGTTTTAAAAATTATTTTCATCTTTCTCCATTTGAATTATTCAATTGAAAATAGAATGACATCTAAGCATCTTGATTTCTCCCTCATTAAATGTCACCAGACGATCACATCAAGCTCACCTCCAAATGCCCTCCATCGTCATATCTTATATTCAAACATGTTACATCGAGTCACCAAATACATAAGATCTCTCATGACTCTATGTGTCTTTCTGTGTACCAAAAATAGTTCCTTTCTAATGTCCTGTTTTTGAGCCCAAACAAATATTTCATAATAACTATTGTAAATGTCTTTACTTAATAAAGACTTTCTCATGTCCTTGGAAGAGACATTCTACCACTTTCCTTACCATACATAGTCTCTTACTTATATTCATAACATTTTCCTTTCCATTTTATCATGACCAACCCAATCTCATTGCCATTAAATCAATTCCAACTCATTGCAATCCCATGGACAGAATATATATGTCCTTGTGGGTTTAAGAAGCTACAAATCTTTATGGTAACAGAAAGTCTCGACTTTCTCTTATAGAGCCATGGTTACGTTAAACAATCTTGTAGTTATCAGACCAACATGTAGCCTGCTACATCACTCAGGCTTCTTTCCATATTATGCAGTCATATATTTACCTGCCTATCTTCTATACTCAATTACAGACTGCTTTGTAGAAGACATGATTTTTCTCCATAGTACATGGCACTAAGTAAGCTCCCAAGAATTATGTGCGGGTTCAAAGACTGGAAATAGCTTTGACTGATGGCCATTCAATGTGTGTAAGGGAATGATCCCATAGGGCTTTCCAGGCTCTAACCCTTTGATGATGATGACCAGACTGGTCTCCCATGGTTTCCTTTGAGTGTGTTCAAACAGCCCACTTTGTGATAAGTACCTGAGCATTTAGTCATTTGAGCCACTTAGACTAAACATACACTTATTAAAAACTGCTGAGAATTCTTTTATAAAGCTACTTTATATTCCCTTACATTAAGATGATTTTACTACACAAACTGATAACCTCTCTTAAGTTGATTTACCTCAAAACAATAACTTTTCTTTAATCTTCTTTCTCTAAGTTAAAAACCAGTTTAATGAACTAATGTTTCAATCCTATATTAGTTGTGTTGCTTCTTTCTCCTACATTTCATCATATCACTATAATTACTAAATTTAAAAACTAATTTAGTATAAACATTAAGCAGGTCATTGATAGGTTCATTCTTATCAATTTTTATTTAGACTTAGTGAACATGAGCTAAAACAAGAATAGCAATGGTAATAAATGGACTTAACTACAGTTGAAATTAATTCTTTAAAATAATTATAATTTTTTTAAAATTATATATATATAATTATATATATATAAAATATAAAATATATAAATAAAATAACATAATTCACCATATGATTCTAATAATACTGGCTACTAGGTTATTCTAATAACATAGTTATTAGATATAATAATCTTGTTAAAGTATGCAATTTAGCACTACTATTTTTCTAGTTTCATTCATGGGGAACTGTATAGACATATTTCCCATTAAATTCAGAATGGAATTTATGTATTTTCACCCATGAGACAGAAATATATTATGTTAAAAAATTAAACTCATTTGTACAAAAGACATCCTTGTTAATCACATCCAAAGATGCAACATTTTAAAAGTCCACCCTGGAATAAGAAAAGATGAATTTCATGAACATAAAACTTATATCATGAAATTATTAATAAGGTCTTTAGCAAATCATTTGATTCCTTTATCAATTATTTTTGTGATTCATCAGGAATTTATTAAGTGATCTAAATACAAACATTATGCATAAAAGTACTATGATTAAATAATGACAATGTAATGAGTCCTCTAATGAAGGGTTGTAATTTGTCAGTAGGACATTGGAATGGGAGCCCTTGTCTGATCCAAGAAGATGAAAAAGACTAAGCAAAGAAACTAGCCTTTCGATACATTTCAAAGAACATCTGGGAATGTGCCATACATGATGAACTCTAAGACACTATTTTAACTCTCTGATTTTATGAAATTAGTGTTTGCTCCATTAAGGTAAATTATCCCTTGGAGCATTTAATGTTATCCTCTAAGTAGAGCAATGTGAAACAACTTGTATACTTGAATATCAGAATTCTTGTAAGTTTTGCTAATTTTCTTCTTCCCCAGAGTATGTTCCTCTTTTGTCCCAGTGACCTTGATTAAAACTAAGTCCTCTTGAATCCTGAGATTTTATTAAGACAGGTGATCATTTTAAAATGAAGCATCCCCTTCTCCAAAATGTATTCACTACAATACACCATAAATTATGTTAAACTTACGACTTAAAAGCACAGAGATATAATCTGTGTATTTATCATATACATTAAAATACACAATTAGCATCACTACCATTTTATAAGAGAAATGCAAATATAAAAAACCCATCGTACAGACTCCAAAAAAATGAAAAGCAACACAAAACCTGCCAATGTTTAAGCACTATTCACATGGAATATTGCACTGTTTTTTGTGTGTTTTAAAATTATGCTAAATTACAGAAAATAACTGATTTCTTCACAAAAGATAATCTGTATCTAACCAGTTATATGTGTTTTACTATGTTTAGGGGTTTTTCAAGCTGAAAATAGACATGCACTAATTCCATATTTTAAAATTTCAATTATTATAGAATCATTGACATGTGGATAGTACTGTGCATAAAATATAAATGAGAAAATGAAGATTTCTTTTCTTATCATAGAATTAAAAGTAATCATCAGGACTGGAAGAAGATTATTAGCAGAGTGTAATATGTAGATGACATCACTTTGTTTGCTAGAAGTTAACGAGACTCAAAACACATCTGATGAAGATCACACATTACAGAATTAAGAATGGATTACATCTCAACATCAAAAATCTAAACTCACAGCTAGTCCAATAAGCAGCATCCTAATAAACAGAGAAAGAAAAGATTGAACTTGTCAAGCATTTCATTTTATTTTGGAACCACAATCAACACCCAGGAAAACAGCACTCAAGAAATTAAACCACATATTGCATTGGGAAAGTCTCCTACAAAAAAAAAAGAAAAACACCCTCTTTTTGTGCTAAAAAACAAAGATGCTACTTGGAAGATGAAGATGCATTTGACTCAAGGGAGAGTATTTCTGTTATCTTACATTTTTTAAAGGGAGCCCTCATTGTTTAGTGATTACTCATTAGGCTGCTAATAGCAAGATCAGACTTTGGAAACCACCAGCATTCCTCTCTAGAAAGATCAGACTCCCCCCTCCAGTAAAAGTTGTAGTCTCCGAAACCCACAGGGGCAGTTCTGTCGCGTCCTTTTGGCCATGCATTGGAACTGACTCGATAATTGTGTGTCAAATACTTGTCAGAGCTGGACCCAAGAAAAAAAAATGATACCCTTAAGTTATACTATTGGGAAAGATTGTTGAATATAAGATAGACCTCTGGACGAATGAACAAATTTGCATTATAAATACAACCTCAATGCTCCCAAATAATATCAATTTCGAAGGTGACAAAGTACCTGTCAGTGTTTCATTCTGTTAAACATAGGGTTACTGCGTGAGAAACAATTCAAAGGCATCGAACAACAGGATCGAGGTTGTAAAACTTGAAGTGTGTGTAAAAACAGTATGGTTTTAATATAATCTTTAATGTACAGTTAATGTGCTGAAAGATTAGGAACAATAAATATACATTTTATAACCAATATCTTCTTTTTCATTCCAATCGTTTACGTTTTATGCCAAGCTGTGGAATTGCATAAAAGTTACAACTGCTGCAATCCCATGGCTTGTTGACTCTCACACAAAGGAGTTAATCATGCCATGTCCACATTTTATTTTATAGTCGACCTCCAGATAATAATTCTCTCTTTATTTTGGAAAGACTCAATTTATTGACAAAATTAAGTTTAAACTTTTTCTTCTTCATGTGTAAATTCAAAAATATTTTCTTTGACTGAGAAAAGAACACTGTTCCTAATCAAGAGACCCAGACCAGTGCTTAATTACCTCATTGGAGGGCATTGATATCAATATTACTTTTCTACCGAATATGTAAAACAGGGCAGTTCAGTTTATTAATATTACTTGTAAAACGTATTGTGTCTACTTGTAAAATGTATTGTGATTCGGATCTGATGAAATATAAATTCTGTTTTGATGCGGAGGTGTTTTACCCTGTAGGGAAAGACGTCTAACTATCACCCTGTAACAGTGGGTTACAAGCCAGGTGTTGACCCAAAGGTTGCAGCTACACCCTCCAGATTTGTTTCTATAGAGAATGACAGCCTCATAGGGATGCAATGAGATTTTATACTTTGGTCCTAGGGTCTCCATGAGTCAGAATTCATTAGGAGGCAGGGAGTTTTTCATTTATTTTCAGAAATAATCTCATCGACTGGGCTAAAATATCTTTATATCTCCAATTCATGTTATTCCATCTAAATCAATTGGATGATCTGAATGCAGAATTAATTAGTCCATTAAGACTTATAGCAAAGAGAAAATCAATTGTTTATATCATTTCAATATATCATTTAAAAGGCATCAAAGTACAATGTATCAGAATGCATAGAGGTAAAAAATTTTAAGACATCAGAATTTTTGTCTACAAAATAATGGGATATATTGCAACACATCATTTTTTTTTCAATGCAAAGGCTTTTATTTGATTCCTAATATAGAAAACCTAAAAACATGATTAAGTTAAAACCACAATTGGGTCTTAATAAACCAAAACCAAACTCATACCATCATGTCAATGCTGACTTGTTTTCATTTTTGGGGGGGGAGAGGGCATCACTGCCCTCTGGTGGTGGGAGTAGGAAGCCCAGCCTTTGCTCCTGTGAAGCCGCTGCTGGAATTGAACCTCCATCCCAGTGGGTCGCAGTCCTGCGCACAACCACTACCCCACCAGGGCTCAGCCATTGACGCGTTTTCAAGACGACAACTGGTTACAGGTGTAGAAAGTCCAGTCCTTCTCCCAAAGCTGTGTGTAGTTTTGAACTATCTACCCTGTGGCTCAAAGCCCGACTTATAACCACTATACAACCTGGGCACACTAGGTGTAAATAGTGCCAAGTAAATTCTATAAATAATAATAAATTTTCAAGTATCAGAATCTTGATTAAATATCATAATAATATCATAATATCAACTACCTAACTTTAGATGAAAAATCAACAGTTTATGGCATAGTGGTTATGAGTTGGGTTGCTACTCCTGAGATCAGCAGTTTGAAACCACCAGCTTCTCCATGAGAGAAAGAGAACGCGTGTTATTCCCATCGTAAGTTCTGGTCTCATTGTGGAAGAATCCATACGGGTATAATGACCCTGACTACAGGCTTGCTGTGAGTTAGAGTATACTCCGTGCAGGGTTTGCTTGCTTGTTTGTTTATTGTTTTGAGGAGAGATCATACCCCCAAACGGTCTACAACGAACTGCTTAAAAGGCTAATTGGCCTGAATCCCTTGAGAAATGGGAGGTATTCCGGGGAGGATTTCTGGAATCCCATTTGCATTTGTGCTTTCCACTTCCATGGGAAAATATGAGGAGGCCTTTCATGCGATGTCCCAGGAGAGAACTGAAGTAATAATGTTTCTAGGAGTTCAGTCAGACCTTATCCAGGACCAATGTCAGGAAGTACAGTGAAGAATGTTAACCGTGGTCTAATATATGGATACATGTTCACGACAGGTTATGTCCTAAGTAGCACCAAGTCGGTTCCACTGCACAGCAATCCTATGTACCATGGGAGGAAGCACTGCATGGCCCTCAGCCCTCCCTGTCATTACTGTTAGGCTGGAATTCATCCATTCATCTTTTGAAGGTTCTTCCTCTTTTGTGCTGACCTTCTACTTCACTGACTACAAAACTCTTTTCCAGTGTTTTGAGATTTTGATGGGTTGAACAAAATCCTTTCTCAAGAAGTGGTAATACAATTATGGGAATTTATTAGCTAAACTAATAAGTTAGAAGAACTCGGGGTACAGTGTTTCCAGTCCGGAGTGTCCCTACTTAGCCATGACTGACTGGAGGCAACCTCTCTCTGGTTCCCATAGTCTGACCCACACAGCCTTTTCTCTGTCCTGCTCAGACAGTTATTACAGAACTCCTCCAGTTATACCAATAAATGACTAAAGGGAACACACTCTATCATAAGGCTCAGGCCAAAGGACCTTGGCAGCGCTGTGTGTCCTCAAAACTAGCCCCCTCTAATTCAGTGCCGAAAGGCCCCCAAGTCAGCACACAAGCCCGGATAGTCTCAGATTCCTTATGCCATTGCCTGGAAAGCCTGCCAATGGTGCTCACATCCTGGCTTTTGGTTCTGCTGTCTCTGTTGCCTCTGCTTTTCCATCATATCTCTGTTCTCACAGTCCTGTGTCCCCTGCATCAAGCACATTCAGTGTGCAACAATCTTGGGCTCCAGAATTTGCACACCATATTGGTCTTGTGTCTTGATGGTAGTGAGAAACTCAAATTCCTTCTTCAGAGATAGGGTATTTTAAACCTAACCATATGGTAAAACTGACAATCTCCTCATTTGAGTTCCCTATACCGTATTGGCACGGTCTCCTCCGGTCATTTGGTGGGAATCATGAAGATGATTGCTAGAAGAGATGCAGGAGAGGATCCCATTGAAGGAGGAGGTCCCAAATGATTTAATTCATCCCATTCTCATAAATCTTCAGTTGCAGATATGATCTGGTTCCTCATTAAAAACATGTCAATCAACTGGACAATTCTGATGTATTAAGGGGTTACCCTCAGGCTCCAGAATAAAGCCCACATTCTTTGAGGATAATTAAACTCTCCAGAGTCCATCCTTAGACTGTGTGTATGATTGGCTGGGTTCTCAGAGAAGCAAATCCAGTGACACTTAGAGAGAGAGACCAAAACGGTTATAGCAAGAAAATTACTTACGTAGTTGTTTAAGGAAGTCCAAATTGAATTCAGAGAGCCTTCAAGTCCATGGGTGAGATGTTAAACTGCAGGCTTCTCCTGACTCCAGGAGCTTTCATCAGGGAACTAAAGAACCCAAGATCAGCAGGAACACCACAGGTTGATGGATACAGAGGTAGAAAAATCCAGTCAGGCTGTGACTCCAGAAGTCACTGGATTAATGGCTATTAACCAGACAATGGTCTGTTCATGACTCCCAGAATCTGCTAGAAATATGACAGGCTGTTGGCTGAAGTTTGAAGGACTTAAAAATGATATGTCAAATGGAGACTCCAGACCCTGAAAAAAGCAATCAAGTTTCCCACAGTGTCCATTTCTGTAGGAATTAGGGCACATTGCCTCAAGGAAATGTCCTCTCGATTTCTTAAGGTCTGTGACCTGAGTAAGGGGGTGGCATTACAACCTACTCTTCTTACAACTGCTCACCTCAGACCACATTGCAGAGTTTATTACACTGTTAGCTTGTAGCATGGAGAAATACTATATCTGTCCTGCCAGACCACCAAGAATCCTCACCCACGATGACACACAACCTAATTACAGCACCTTGCTTATTCAATAAAAAATGGATGAAAAGGATAAACTTTTGCAAAGCTGTAGGAAATCTGAAGTTATTTTAATAAATGATCCCACAAAGACATATTTTTATTCTTGCAAACACACAAACCTTGTAGAAATCCATCAAACCACCTAGTAACACAGCTAAAATAGCCGTTATGAATAATTCATAACTTTTTATTCACATACTGATCATCACACTTTAGCACTGGTATCACTGATGCCTTCTAATTTTTACCTGTCTCACTACACTCTGAAAGTGAGACATCAACATTTGTTCATTTCTTTGTGAGACCTTTAACAGCTTCTCTGTAAAAGATGCAAATAATTTTTGACATGGAAAGACAAGATGTGTATAGGAGAATGTATGTGGAGGAGGTGAGGAGAGAGATTCCACTGCACACTTCGTTAAGCCTAAAGCTGTTCTAAAACTTAAGGGTCATTATAATGAAACCAAGCTCACTCATTCTTTCTAACTGGAATCTTAAATGTTCCACTCACAAATAATTTCTTTCCATTTTGTACTTTTAATTATGTACTATCGCTAATTACAATGCTTATGGACTACATTTTAAAGGCTATCCAGTCTTTCTTTATCTCTGAAAACTTTTCATTACATTGCTATTTCTCCACACCACTAATTTAGAAACATGCATCATTTTCAAATAGGAAATTAAATTCAAAGAAATATTAAAATTAAATCATTAATTTTATGTCTACAGTAAGATAAAATCTGATATTGATTTATCAGGGGCTGAAGTAATGATAAAGATGGAAAACTAAATCTCTTCTATGTCATTTATCTAACGTTTTCCTCATATATTAACTACTTATGAAATCATGATATTCTTTCCCTTCAAATGCAAAGTTTTTCATGGCTCATAAATACACCTTAAATTCAGATTATAATTCTTTTTTTTGTTTTGTTTTGGGCATCACTGCCCTCTGGTGGTGGGAGTAGGAGGCCCAGCCTTTGCTCCTGTGGAGCTGCTGCTGGAATTGAACCTCCATCCCAGTGGGCCACCATCCCACGCACAACCACTATGTCACCGGGGCTCAGCTGGATTATAATTCTGCTGTAATTTCTCAACATGTTGTAAAATCATGTCTACATGGACTTGATTTGATTGATAACATATTTCACTATAAGTCATATGAGGGGCTCAAAAAATTGTGAAAGAATGTATTAAAAATGGATTTTTTTCACATAAGTTTTGAATACATTATCTTGTCTTTTAATGCTAAACCTGAATACTTCCAACTCACTTCTTTCTGTCATGATTTGTAAGAAACATGACATGTTTGTAAAGTGTGCCATCATTCCCAAGTATTGAGATCAAAAGCAGGACAACAAAGAGAGCATGAGTTCTGCTTTTCATCCTAAACGTAAAGTTCTCACCATAACTACCCCAGCATCCACCTCATTCATCAACCCCGGGTCTTGCAACATGAATTCAGAAAGCATTTTCAATATTAGTATGATTTGTGAAGTATAAAACTAATTTTTCAGTAAATCTTTTCCCAATTCACAATCAAATTTTGTGGAGTTTTTTGGGGTTTTATTTCTGGGGAGGAGGCATCACTGTCCTCTGGTAGTAGGAGTAGGAGGCTCAGCCTTGCTGCTGGATTTGAACTTCCAACCCGGTGGGCTGCAGTCCTGCGCACGACCACTACTCCACCAGGGCTCAGCAACACAATTAAATTTTTAAGATAAAAAATTTAAACATTAATCTCCATATTAAAAGGAAGAGGGAAAAAATGAAGAGGAATCCAAATAGAGGAAAGCAAATAGAGAAAACCAGGAGGAGACAAAGCGTGTCTCCTACACTCTGCTCAGGCAAAGCACATGCACCGAGTCCTTCTCTGCCTCTTCATGGTGATCTACTCTTTCCTCTGACCCAGTTTGTGAAAATAAAATATGTTTAGTAAGTAAGAAAATATGTAAAATAGTAACCTAGGTAACAAGTTTAAAACATTACACATATTTTCCCTAAATTTCTTGGACTGGTTGGTAAAATTAAAAAGTATTTCTCATGCTTTGTCAGTATCACATTTACTAAAAATCAGTCTGCTGTACTTACATTTCAGGACTACAAAAGATTATCTTTTTCACTCTACGTGATTCTAGGTTTTTTGTTCTTTTGTTTTGTTTTGATTAAATGTAATTGTGAGATGGATTCTATATACAAACAATTATTATTTTCTCTTCCCTATGATCAAATTAAATTAAGGCACAGTAGCTAACATATATATTAAAAGTTATGGGAGAAAATTTTGCTAAGAAGTGTTAGCACTTGTCATTCAAAATTCCAGTCACAATAATTTGACACAACTAGCCTGAGTTCATCTTCAGAACCAAAGATTAAATTAATATATAGGATAGATGACTAATGGAAAATATTAATTTACTTTTGTTTCTGGTTTCATAATATGATTTTGACTCTTTGCAAATATGCTCATAATCAAAAATTTTAAAATATTTTGATCTTTCTATTGATATTCTTCTGTTTGCATTTGACCACATATGCAGGGGAAAAGCTAACTCAAAAATCCAAATTCATTGCCATCAAGGGTAAGTGACCTTCTGCGATGGAGTAGAACTGCCTGTCTAGCTGTCCATTGACCATAAATCTTTAAGGGAGCAGAGAGTCTCATCTTTCTCCATCAAAGGGACTGGTGAGTTTGAAGTACACAGCTTAAAGCTAGCAGCCCAACTCACTATCCACTACAGGACTCCCTAATCAGCAAGACCTCAGCCCCAAATTCCACTATTTTAACTAAAAGCAGTTGTGGATCATGAAGTCTTGGTGCCAAGAAATAACCTATTACAAACACACATGATCATGATATTAAAACCCAATATTCAAACCCATTACTATTGAACCATTTCTAACTCATAGTGTAGCTTTTAAACACTTTATGGATTATAATAAGGAAATGAATCTTCCAGGTTTTTTGAATTTTGGGAACTCTAAAAGATATTGTATATGTTTTTAAATGTTTATTGAATAAAAGACATCTAATAAATTTTGATCTTACATACCTAGTATATTGCAAAACACATAGTATCCAGAGTTATAAATATTGCTGGATAGAGATAAAGAAGTGGGGTAAATATGCCATCCTGGACAACAGATACTAAATTCTAAATTTATTTTTTCAAATAAGTTTAGAAAACAATATGTTTCTTTATAATATGTATATGCCTTTGCTATGTCAATAAATTACAGCTCTGAAAAGAGATTTATATCATGCAACACATTTCAAATTTATTTGATAGAAAACTACTTTTTGAAAGGCTCTCTTAAACTCAAGAACTAGCCTTTGGAAATGTCCTCATCCGCTGTGCTGCTTGCATTTGATCATGGGAACTAAACTATTTACTGTATTTTTTTGGACCATAAGATGCCCATGACCATATAACGCACTCAGTTTTCAGAGCAGGAAAACAAGAAAAAATATTCTGAACAAAAAAACACCATTGTACTAAAATATTTATTAAAATAAATCAAAATACTGTAATATTTAACAGCATAATCTCAACAGTGGTGTTAAGAACCATCATCACTGTCATGAACAAATGAGTGGAGGTGTGCATTGTGACGATCATTGATCTGACTTATATTGAGACTCCAGGAGCTGGGACGTCCCCTGAACACCCAGCAATCCACAGGATGCAAACAGCAGCCGACAGTAAGTGGGTGCATGGGATCACAAACAAATGTTCTGGGGTATCACACCTTCGAACCAAAAATGTACCCTTGTTTTCCCACTTTAGAGGCAAAAAGGTGTCTTATGGTCCAACAAATATGGTAAGAGATAAAATTCACTCTATTAATCGGGAGTCTTCCTTAAACTAAACTGACTGCCATTGAGTTGATGCCTATTCATAAAGACTCTATGGGACAATGTGGGACTTCCTCCAGTGAGTTTCCAAGACTATTACATTTCACAGGAGTAGAGAGTCCATCTTTCTCCCTCGAAGTGATTGGTGGTGTTTTCTCCATTTATTAGGATGTTACCCATTGGTGATTTCTGCAAGTTTCTGACTTTGCAGTTAGCAGACATGCTTGTAGCCACTGTGGTTACCAATCTTCTTGTGGTGATGATGATGGTGGTTAGGTTCCACCGAGACAGCTTCTGCCCGGAGCAACCCTAAATACCACAGAATCAAACACTGTGTCACCCTCACAACTGTTTCTATGCCAGAACCCATTGATGCAGTTACCATGTCAATCCATCTCCTAGAGGGACTTCTTCCTTTTCAGCACCCCTCCATTTTACCAAACATGATGGTCCTCCTCAGGGACTGGCATTTCCTGACAAGATGTCGAAAGTATGTAAGCCGAAATCTTGCCAACCTTCCCTCTAAGGATCACTCTGACCTTAATTCTTCCAACACAGAGCAGTTTGTCTTTTCAGCAGTCCAATGTATTTGCAATATTCTTCTCTAGTACACAATTCAAATGCATCCATTCTTTGTTGGTCTTCCTTATTCATTGTCCAAATCTCACATGCATATGATGCAATAAAAATACCATGACTTCAGTCAGGCACACCTTGGCTCGCAAATTAAATTCATTGCTCTTCAATACTCAAAAGAGGTCTTGTGCAGCAGGTTTACCTATTATGATTTGTTTGTATTGCCTATTTATGGCTTCCATGAGCACTGTTTGTGGATCCAAGCAAGAAAAAAATTCCCTGATAATTTCAAACTATTCTCCATTTATCATTCTGTTACCACTGGATCTGAGGATTTTGATCTTCATTACATTGAGTTGAAATTCATACTGAAGACTACAATCCTTGACCATCATAAGCAAGTATTTTAATTCCTTCTCATTTTTAGCAAGCAAGGTTGTGTCATTTGAACACACGTTGTTAATATGCCTTCCTCCAGCACTGATGCCTCACTGTTCTTCATCTATTCCAGCTTCTCTGATGATTTTCTCAGCAGATCAATGGAGCAAGTATGGTGAGAAGATACAACTCTTTTGCACACTTCTCCTGATTTAAAACCATGCAGTGTCTCCTTGTTCTGTTTGCACAACCGCCTCTTGTTCTATGTCCAAGTTTCAAATGAGCACAATGACTTCTTCATAGCTAGTACATTTTTGTCAATAGCATAAAAGAGAATATTACATATATGTTATATATACATATACTTCCCTAGATGGGATGTACAGAGTCAAATTGATTATATCTGTGGGAAAACACAATAGGAGAAGCTCAATACAAGCTGCTAAAGTCAGACCAGGAGATGACTTTGGAATAAACCATCAATTTCTCATAAGCTCAACATAAAAGTAAAGGAAAATTATATAAGACCACAGGAACCAAAATATGACCTCATTTGGAAGAAAGGATGAAGTCATAGTGCTGAATAGAAAAATCTGAAAAGACAGCTCAAGAAGAGAAAAATCAAATAGTATAACAGAACGTGCAAAGACTTAGAGAACAAGAGGGAAGAGTTCGCTTAGTCAATAATCTTGGTGACACAAAAATAAATTAATCCCAATCACTACCCTTAAGAAGTTTAGCTTCTAGGTGTGGACAAGGAAAGGACAAACATTGAAAACATCCCTTAATAAATTTTATACAAATAGAAATATGTTTTGACATTATCACTTATCTAGGTCTAGGGTCAACAAACTACAACCTCTAGGTGTAATAAAACAACAACAAAACCATATTGAAACACAGCCACACTCATCTGATTACTTCTACATGGCTACGTTTGTGCCATGTCATCAAGTTGACTAGTTGGGACAGGAAGTCTAGCCAAAAGGCTTAAACTACTTACTACTTGGCTCTTTAAAATAGAAGTTTGGCAACTAAATAGATATGAACTCATTATAATCCATGGGCTCACTAACTAAAAGAATAAATGGAACTATATGGCAAGTTTAGCTAATTGATATAGAACATTATTGTTGGATGACACTTTCTGCATTCCAGAAATCACAGCTAAATGCTTAGCTACTATAATGTAGTAAGGTAGATTTCTACTCAGAAGTCAGGAATTTCACCTTCTCTTATTCATGTAGAATAAAATTATATGATTTCAGAAACTTTAAATTTTTAATGAAAGCTAAAATGCTGGATTTTTGTTTATCTAACATATACCTTGATTGACATTTCGGTTTATGGACTATAGTCACTAAAAAAATGAATTTTCATTTTATCAAGAGTGAATGATTAAGGACTGGACTCTTCAGGAGGAGAATTGAGAAAATACAAAATAGAAAACTAGATTGAACTCAAAGAAACATCCTGTCATCTGCTTATCTTTCTCTTGAAATAAATCATAATGACCATATAAGACAAGGTAGAATTCCACCTTTGAGTTTTCTAGACTATAACTGTTTGCAGGGGTAGAAAGCCCATCATTCTCCCAAGAAGAGCTGGTGATTTCAAACTGTCAACCTTGTGGATCGCATCCTCACACACAATCACTGTGCCACATGGGCTTCTCCAACAAATAGACTAAAATAGATATTAGGCCTAAGAGACTTCTGGGGAAATTTTTATTTGAATTGTTAGAAACCGTCGTTGTCATAAAAAGAAATATTATTTTTTTTCCTTTTCAAGCTACCTTTTGTTTTCCTACATGGACCTAGCAGACCATGCATTTTAAGAAAGAGAAATGAAAAGTAAATAAAAATAATTTTTTAAAATATTAATAAAAAAGAAATTCCAGCAGAGGAAAATACCCAACTTTGCTTGCTGAACTTATTGACCATTTTTCTCAACTCTCCATTTGCTGAATGAAATTCTTTTAGCATCCTCGGACCGACTCAGTACTCTTCTGTCCTTTGGTGGTTATTCTGCCATCATTCATTTGTTTCCTCCATATCCAAAGAATTGTTTTGAGTGCCTGAATAATGCAATAAGTTGCAATAAGCAAGAAAAGGCCCAGTTTCTTTGATTAAATTTATTTGCCTAAAGCAGATGATGTGTTTTAAAATATCAGGAGTAACAGAATTTCCATTTAGGATTTCTGGAGCTATAATGTTTCTTCTTTCATGAAACAAGTCATGAATGGGCCAGAGGTTGTCTTTTTATAATAAGCCCCAAGTAATTCCAAGTTACTATCTAAATAAAAAAATTATCAGCATGCCTATCATGGATCTCTACAGAACCTAGTTCAAAAGTGCCTTTATTTAAATCCAAAACTTAATGGTAATTGGTATTTTCAACTTGATTTCAAAAGTTATAAAACCAACAAATAAGTATTTATGCTCATGTAATTCAATTATGGTCTTGGGAAAGAAGATCTACAGTACTATAGGGTGGCAAAAGAATATACTAATCTGTCTTGGAGGACATGTAGCCAAATGCTCCTTAGGAACAATGATGGTAAGACTTTATCTCATGTACTTTGGATATGTTGTCAGGAGAAGTCAATCCCTGGAGAAAAATGAATGCATGATAAAATAGACACACAGCAAAAGGAGGAAGGCCTTCAAAGCGATACATTGACACAGTGACTGCAAAAACTGACTCAAATATTGAACGATTGGCAGGATAGCAAAGGACTGGGCCTTGTTTCATAGAGTTGAACACAGGATTACTCTGAATAGAAACTGACTGGATGGCATCCAGCTGAAAGAACAAAGCACACTATTAATATGATTGGTAGTATTTGATTCCTATTTTATTCTAAAATCTCTCTGATATAATCCTACTTAAAGCCTTCATTACTACAATAGCAGAAATTTGGTATAGTTAAACGGTCATGACTAGAAACCCAACCTTCCTTCTGCCCTGGCTCTCTCTGACATGTTGGGAAGATCGCATTCTCTCTGAATCATTTTGTCATCCCTTAACTAATGACATTGGAAACAGATGATATCCTGTATTCTAAAATGCACGAGCCTCTCAGATTAGAAGACCTGCTTCAAATATTCTTTGAGATCCATGTTGCCTTAATTTCCTATGGTTACATGTGAAAAGTGCTTCATGAATATATTTTTATATCTATTATCCTACACATTTGTATTGGAGCATTTAAGTTTTCCATAGTATTTTATAGAAATTGTCTCTATGTGTTCATATTAAAAGAACATATTTTTCTAATGATACATTTGAAGCACTTGGCTATGCCTTTAAATACTTTATTCCCTTCACATATTTAGGGATTTCCCACCAACCAAGCATCATGTACATTCTTTTGACATTTTCTTTAAGCATAAAATAAATACCAATCACTTTTCACTGTGTCGTGAACTATTTTATATATTTAATACACATAAATATTAATATGTATCAAATCCACGATGTTCAATAGGTGTTAAAAGGGATTATAAATAATGCAGAAAATCAGAATATTATAAAGTACTACTGTCAAACACAAAAAATATGCTGAATGGTTAGTGAGGCAAACATATAGGAAATTTTAACAGCAAGCAAGAGAAATCAAACGCAAAGTCCTGGGGAATAAAAGCAAGACTGAATGATAATTCTGCATAAGAAACAATGTAATCCAGAAACGAATGCAATAAATCTTCAATGGAAAATAAAAGTTATCAAGTCAACATAATATATTTGGAAAATATTTGTTCAAAAATGAAAATACCACAATATAGCTTTCAGATAAACCTGAGAGATTTTGATACTGGCTTTCTGGCTAGAGAAAAACAAGACAAGTTAGAAACAAAAATTAAAAAGCATTTAAAATGGTAAATATTGCTTGACACAATGTATGTATGGATTATGACAAGAGCTGTATGAACCACCAATAAAATAAATAAATAAATAGCAAATATTTGTTCAAACATTTTAAAATACTATATATACTTGAGTATAAGCTGACCCAAATTTCAGCTGAAATACCTAATTTTACGACAAAAAGTGCACCAAAATGTGCTGAAAAATGGCTTATACACGAGTATATATAGTACATATTATTTGTGTTAATTCCTTTCAAAGACACTTGAATTTTAAGCAGTGCTACAATCTTATGTTGTGGTATTTGTGTATATATAGTCATAAAATAAATGAAAACCATGGCAAATTATAAGGGCAGGTATAAAAGAAAGCATCTCATTGATGTAACACATGCTTTATAAATTCAACTAAACTCATTGTCATCCTGTCAATTCCGATTCTAGTGCCACTATAGGACAAAAAAAGAACTTCCTAGTTGAGGTTTCAAGATTTTCATTCTTACAGGATCAGATAGAATCACATTCCACTCGTAAAGAAGCTGGTGGACTTGACTTGTGGGTAGCAACTCAGCCAGTAGCCCACACCACTCTCAGAGTTCCAAGGATATGTAGGTGCCATTGTGTCAGTTATAACCCCTAGAGACCCAAGAAAAGCAGAAGGAAACACTGCATGGTCCTGTGTCGTCATCACAATTGTTCCCATGCCTGTGCCCATTCACGCAATCACTATGTCAATCCAACTCTTCAAAGACCTTCCTCTCCTTTGTTGCTCTTCCACTTTACCAAACATGAAGTCCTTCTCCATGGATGGGTCTCTCCTCACAATCTGTCGAACATATGTAAGACTTAGACTCACTATCCTTGCCTCTAAGGAGCATTCTGACCTTATTTCTTCCAACACAGATTGGTTTGTCCATTTCACAATTCACGTATTTTCAATGTTCTTCTCCAGCACCAAGATTCAAATGCATCAGTTTTCTTTAGTTTTCCTTATGCAATATCCAATTTTCACATGCATATGATACAATGGAGAATTCCATGACTCTGTCAGGTGTACCTTAGTCTTCAAAGTAACATCCATGCTCTTCAATACCCCAAAGAATTCTTGGGTAGCACATTTCCTTAATGCAAAGTCTTTTGACCTCTTGATTGTTGATTCCATAAGCATTGATTGTGAATCCAAAGAAGACAAAATCCTTGAACAACTTCAGCCTCTTCTCCATTTATCGTGATTTTTCCCTTTTAGTCCACTTGTGAGGATTTTGGTCTTCTTTACATTGAGTCATAATCCAAACTGAAGGCTACAATCTTTGGAATTCACCAACAAATGCTTTAATTCTTCCTCATTTTCAGCAAGCAATATTGTTCCATTCGCATATCACTGTATTGTAGTAAATTTTCCTCCAATCCAGATGATATATTCTTCTTCGAGTCATCTGGAATTCTCATTATTCACAAAATTATCCATGTTTTATTATGGTCCACATAGTCAAGTGCCATTTCATAACCAATGAAATACAGTAAATATATTTCTGGTATTCTCTGTTTTGAGCCAAGATCTATGTAACATCAGCAATTCTATCCTCTTTTCCGTGTGCGCTGAACTGCATTTGGTGCAGTTTGAACTTCTTTTGGGGCCACTGCTTATTAAACATATGCCTGCTCCTGAAGTGATGGAAGATTCACTAGCTCATTTTTGGTACAGTAACTGTGTATACTTTTCATCTTCCCTTGATGCTTCCTGCATCATTCCATATTTTGCCCACAGACTCTTTGCAAGTTGAAACTTGAAATGTTCTTGCGATATGTCAGTGCAAGATATGCTCAGTGTAGGTTCTCTTCTGCTTTTCTAATTTTAGGTCCTTGCACATTTTATTACAATGTTTGGCTTTGTCTTCTCAAAGTTCCCTTTGAAATTTTCTCTTCAGCTCTTTGACTTCACCCATTTGCTTTACCTACTCTTATTACTTTTAAGATTAAGATCAAGCTCCAGTCTCTCCTGACATCCAATTTCCTTTCTTTCCTGCTTTTTGGCAGCCTCTTTTATTCGGATTTATTTCATGAATAATGGTATTAATGTCCTCCCGCAGTACCTTAGGTCTTCTGTCATTAGCTTTCCTTGTATCAAATCTGCTCTTGAGATATTCGAAAAACTCAGGTGGGATATCCTCAAGGTCATATTTTTGTTCCTACAGACTAGTTTTAATCTTCTTCAGCATAATTCTGAATCTGAGCAATTGATGGTCTGCTCTACACTTGCCTGCTGGCCTTGCTGCTAATATTAAGCTCCCCCTCATGTCTTCCCACCGCAGTAGTCGATTTGATTTCTATCTATCCCACCTGCTGGAAGTTCATGTATATAGTTCCTCTACGTGTGGTTGAAAAAATTTTCTGCTACTAACAAATCATTGGTTGTGCAAAATTCTATCAAGCAATCCCCATCTTCATTTCTATCTTTAAGTCCACATTTTCCAATACTATTCTTTCCTTTTTCCTTCCAACTTTTGTATTTCAATCACCAATAATTATGAGTGTATCTTGATTGCATACTTGATCAATCTCTGACTGAACTCACTGGTAGATTCTTCCACTTTTCCTAACTAGCTTCTGTGGTTGGTCCATAAAGATGAAAAATAGTTGTATTAAGTGGATTACCTTCAAAGCAGATAGATAGAGTCTGATCACAAAGAGTATTGTACTTCATGATGGATTTAGTAAGATCTTTTCTGACAACGAATGCCACATGCCACGACACTCCTTTTGACTGTGTTATCTCTAGCATAGTAAATCATATGATTATCGGATTCAAAATGGCCAACAGCAATCCATTCAACTGAGGAATGCCTCAATATTGATTTTTATGCATTCCATTTCATTTCTGACCTCTCCCTGTTATCCTAAATTCATACATTGCATATTACAAGTTCAATTCATTGAAAGGATTTTGCAGCTGTTTCTCCTTGCCTGGAGGCCTGCCCTAAGAGCAAATGAAGACTCCAAATGCTACTCTCCCACACGTTTCACCTGGCTGCTGTCACCAAGCTTCACTCCCCTCAGGAGAGCAGCTCCTCTCTAGTCATTCTTCCTCTGACCAGAGAGGCCCCCAGCTGGCAGTATCGCTCACAGTGTTGTGGCTCCTTTCTTAGGTCCTCAGAATCTGACAGTGCTTCAAAGTTGCACATAGCATTTTCCGAGGCTTCGTCCTCCAAAGTGGGAAGTCTGGATCCTTCTTCATTATGATTACCATAATAACATTTCTTGAGCTGAAGACACAGTTGGAAAGCCCTAGAGACTCCAATAAGCTTTCACATAGCTACAAAGATAATTAGATCCGAAGCCAATTCAAAAGTTATAATTGAATATTAAAATAGTTGATGAAAACTTTAAAAGTAAAAAATATCAAGGGGAAAGAAATAGAAAAATAAATAACAATCACCTTAATAATAAAAGCAGACATGAAAAGCTATGTGGAGAAAAGTGAGGCAAAGGAGAGTGAAGAGGGGTGGGAACTGTCATTTCAGCATATTACCCAATATTAAAAGTTGTGATTAATTTTACATGATAGAGGCAATTATCATTGCAATTTTCAAAAAGATCTTCAGCACATGCATCAGACAAAATTGCCCAAAATAGCAGAAAAGGATAAAATGAAAGAAAACTACTTTAGTAGTTATAAAAATCATAAAATAATAGCACACAAGTTCCTTCTATTATAAAGGAATTATAAGAAATAATAATAGAATAATCCAATCATGAATAATATAAAGCCCCGAAAGTCAATGCTATGATTCCATCTCATAGCAATGCAGTAGGGCAGAATATAACAGGCTTGTGGGTTTCTGCGACTGTAACCACGGGCTGAGCAGGCCTATGTGTAAACCACTCAGCCACCAGGGCTTCTTGCCAATCAGTTTAGTGAAGATATCCAACTAAACAACGGAGGTTATCTGAATGAATTTCAAAGAGATCAAAGAAAGAAGATCAAACTCCAGGAAGTCACCGGGAGGTACATTTCAAAATATAAAGACTGCATTCATCAAAAGGAAAAGGATGGTAAAGAGATGCAAAAAATCTTTACCAAGAGAAATCTGGTGATTGAATTAAATGAGAAAAAAATCAAATTTCAGATGTTGAAAGAAGTGCTAGCAGAATTATGGTTGACATTTTGTTAAAGAATAAAGGATGAATTTACACAGAAAAAAATCAACAATTCTAAATGATAATGCGAACTCTGCAGCTTCTAAGTCACCTTGGACGACTTTAGACTTCAGCACATTTCAGAACATGCAAACCCTGGCGGTATATTTAGCCAAAGAGACAGTCACTCCCTGTGCTCATGAAACAGAAAGCTGTTTGACATAATCTGTCGTAACTCTTACAGTGGATGTTTTCAGTCTGATTGCATGCATTCTGACTCTGCTGTAAATGAGCCTAGGTGTTTCAAGAAGTCCAATGGTGATAGGGAAGTTTAAAAAACAATGACATAACGGTACTTAGCCTAATTCGGAAAGATCACCTGCTGCTATCAAAATTAGCTGTAAGTGCCGCTGCAAACTATGCCAAACATCAGTAACTCTGCCCTGTGTGCAACAAGCGTGTTGCAGCCATTAGGTGCCTCCCAGGGAGAAAGACTCTATGTACATCAGACTAAACAATCCATCCTCCTCCTAATTTTTATTATGTTTGAGTCCATGGTGGTAGAAGCCCCTATTGTCAAACCATCTTGATTAAGGTCTTCCTCTTTTTGATGTCCCTCTATTCTTCCACCCATGTTCTCCTTTCCTAGGGATTAGTCTCTCTTTGAAGGCCAGTTCTAAGTATGGAAATGAAATCTCCCACCCCTGCCATCCAAGAGAGATTCTGGCTGCTCATTCTTCAAGCAGCACATGGCGTTTCCAAGACTCTTTGTCAGCATCAGTATCCAATTGTAGCACTGGCAATATTAGTTTTTAACATCTTATTTTCATCTCCAAGGCACTAGGAACACTATCAAAATTATAATGCACTTTTAAAATCTTCTCATTTGACTATAATCAAAAATATATGTACACATTGTTTAACTTTTATTGGCACTTGTACCACTTCTTATTGTTTGCATGTTTTTGTTCCACTTCATTTGATCTTCATTTCCTTTCAAAGCATTTCCTTTTGTCTAAAAATTAAATGAGTATAAATAAATCTTTATTAAATCCAAGTATGCAATTATATCAGAATCTTAATTAAATATTAATTGGATCGATAAGAAAGTAGAGGTCTCTCACTCTCTTTTTCTCACTCTCTGTTTCACACCCATCCACATCTAAATATCTGGTGAAGACCAGGTCCACATAAAATAATTAGCTTTCGCTGAGCCCCGGTGATGTAGTGGTTGTGCGCGGGAGTGCGGCCGACTGGGATGGAGGTTCAACTCCAGCAGTGGCTACACAGGATCAAAGGCTAGGCCCCCTACTCCCACCACCAGAGGGCAGTGATGCTCCAAAAACAAAAACCAAAAACAAAATTGTTAGCTTTCCTAACACGGTATAAAGATCCCCAGTGGCACAATAGACTAAGCATCGAGCTGCTATCTACAAAGTCAGCAGTGGAAACCCAGCAGCCTCTGCACAAGAGAATGAGTGCACTGTCTGCGCCCACAAATATTTACAATCTCCAAAAGCCTCAGTATCAGTTTTACACTTTTCTATAGGTTCGTTATAAGTCAAAGTTGTGGGCATGGCAGTGGGTTTGATTTGGTATCATACTATTCAAAAAAAGGTCATTTACTTCGCCTTTCAAACATGACAATTATCTGAACATATATGCATGCACTTTGTAGGGATGGAAAAAAGATGGCATCTGACATACTCAATCTTCACAAGGAGGGGAGAGTGTCAGAATCAGCATAACCAAGTTCAGGTTGATACATAGGAACTGGAGGTCAGCGAGATCAGACATGGCTGCACCTTCCAATCTTTGGCTCAGACACCAACTGTCCCTTGTACCTCTCAACTTCACTGCTGGGTTTAATTATTGCTTGCAAGGGCACATGAAACGTACAGATAATACTCACAATTATTAGGTGTATTAAGAAGGAGGTTATAATTCAGGATCAGAAACAACTCCAGATTCAATCAGGATGGCCTCCTCTTACCTCTGTTCCCAAATACACCTTTCTCTGGTCTTCAGCCCCTGACGCCTCAGTCTCCTCTCTCCTGCTCTGAAAAGTGCTCTAAAGTTCCTTTAGCCCTGCAAACTGAATACCCAGAGGTAGCCTACCCTGTCAGCAAGACTCCTGCCCAGTGCACTCAATGCTTTCACTCTTTGAGACAGTAAACTCAGTCTCATGCCAGTCCTTTAGTTCCGCTGCCTCTCTTGTTTCTATTGTCACTTCTTCTTGTCAGTGAGCTCTTGCCATTTCTAGTGCCACAGTTCTCCGCATCCTGGAACAAAGAATTCAGTGCGAAGATCTCAGGTCAAGAGAAGGCTAGTGGAATCCTGCTCTCCTGCCTTTTTAAGGACTCATTTGAAGCCTGGTATAATGGAAAAACTAATCCATCTCCTCCATAAAGTTGCAAAGCTCTTATTTTAATGTTTTACCCCCACGTGTGTCATGTACCTTCTTTATAGGATAAAAAAATGACCCATTCCCCTGGTTTGTTCCCCAATTCAGTAATTCACAACACCACACATGTGCACATGATACACATGTGTATCCTTATTGGGAACTGCAATAAACCTTCATAGAAAGTGTACTCAGTGATTTTTATCATGGGTATATAAGTGTATTGAATAGATATGCTCATGTATGTGTTTGCATATATCACTTTTATATTCAAAACTCAAAAACTGAAAACACATACTAAAGTTAAAAATCCCAAAAGAAAATCTAGTTTGTTTAGCTGATTTCAACTCAACAACCCTATAAGACATGGTAGGGCTGTTCGATGTGGTTTCAAAGGGTCTCAATTTTTATGGAAACAGGCTGCCAACTAGTTTCCAATGAAGATTCTAGTGGGTTCCAACCACTGGCATTTGATTAAATGCATTGCATAAGGTGCCATAAGGCCCATTTTATGTTCAATGGTATAGACAATTATTGAAAAACACAAGTTGAACTTTATAATACCTGTCATAATTCCTTCTGACCTTTTGAGGAATTGACTTTTTATTTTACATTCTGAATGAGAGATTATTGAATGTCTTACACATTATTCTAACTTGTTATCAGAGGAGAAAAAGTCCAATCAACTAAGGCCTTAGAAAGATACACTGCCATTGAGTTGATCCTGGGAGTACATAGCCTCAGTATTCTACTAGAGAGCACTAGTGGGTTTGAACCATTAACCTTGTGGCTGATAGTTCAATGCTTACCAGCTGTGTCACCAGTGTTCCTACTAATACATATATATATATATATATATATATATATAATCATTTAGTTGGGGGCTCATACAATTCTTATCATGATCACTACATTCATCGATTATATGCAGAACACATTTGCACATCTGTTGTCACATCATTCTTAAAACATCCTCCTTCTACTTAGGCCCCCGGTACCAGCTCCCCATTTTTCTCCTCCCTCACCACTCCCCCTCCCTCATGAACCCTTAATAATTTATAACTTATCACTATTTTGTCATATCATACACTGTCCATGGTATGGACACCCACTTCTATTGTCCATACCCCAAGGAGGAGGTTATATGTAGATCCTTGTAATTGGTTCCCCCTTTCTACTCCATTTTCCCTCCACCCTCTTGGTATCACCACTCTCACCACTGGTCCTGAAGGGGTCATCTGTCCTGAACTCCCTGTTTTTCCAGCTCAGTGTACATCACCTGGTCTAGATGGATTTGTAAGGTAGAATTGGAATCATAGTAGTGGGTGGGAGTAGAGTTAGTAATAAGATAGCAGATGGGCATTAGACCTCCATTCAAGTACTTCCTCAATGCAAGAACACTTTGTTCTATTAAATTAGCATTTCATTATGCTCACTTTCCCAACACAATAACTGAAGACAAATGTGTGCTAAGCAAAAGTGGTGAAGAAAGCTGATGGTGCCTGATTATCAAAAGATGTAGTGTCTGGGATCTTACAGGCTTGAAAGCAAACAGGTGGCCATCTAGCCAAGAAGCAACAAAGCCTACATGGAAGAAGCACACCAGCTTGTGTGACCACAAGGTGTCAAAGGAATCAGTTATCAGGCTTCAAAGAACTATAAATCATCACATTCCATGTCTACCTTCCCGATAGGATCGTTGATGACAAATGTGTGTATAAGCAAATTTAGTGAAGAAAGCTGATGGTGCCCAGCCATCAAGAGATATAGCATCTGGGGTTGTAAAGGCTTGAAAATAAACAAGCTGCCATCTAGCTCAGAAGCAAAAAAAACCTTTATAGAAGAAGCACACCAGCCTGTGTGACGATCAGATCAGGTGTCAAAGGGATCAGGTATCAGGCATAAAAAAACTAAAAATTAAATCATTATAAATGAGGGAGAGTACAGATTGGGGACCTAAAGCCCAACAATAAGTGAAGCAACATCCCCTTATAGAGGGGTCATAGGGAGATAAGCCAATCAAGGTACAAGGTAGGAACAATGAAATATGCAACTTTCCTCTAGTTCTTAAATTCTTCCTCCCATCCACTAACATGACCCCAATTCTACCCTAAAATATATTAATCAGGCACTAGGGCAGAAGTATAGAGGAATATAGTTTTAGTAAAGTCAGTAACAGATATATAAATCATTAAATACTTCAGAACTTAATGTCTTATTTCTTTTATAAATGATAGTGCTGTCAAATTTGTTTTACTTCCCAATGTCCTTGGTGTGTGTTAAGGATATTGCAGAAATGTCCATTTTAAATCTTTAGATAGACTAAAGACAATCACAAATAATACAATTTTGCACTCTAGATAAGATATTCTGCTTGGGTCTCATGATCTAAAAAAAAGATTAGGAACAATTCTATCTATATGTTTTCAGCAACAAATCAAACAGTCATCATTTTGCTTATAGCTTGCTATTTGTCATCAGGATTGTACTACAGTAGAAAATAAAAAAAAATAATCTCTTTCAGTGACAGATAAATTGGTTATTTAGGGAGATTATCATTTTCCTCAGTATCATCTCTTAAAATATGTAAAATGACAAGTTGGGCAACATATCCTAGTATTCATGCTCTGACAGTACTTCCAAAGTACCTTCTGGATAGCAGAAATTTTAACCTACTGAGTCAGCATCTATATTTATACATATTTGTGACTTCCTCTCCTCCTCAGCTCCCTTAAAGAAACAAAGTCATATAACAATCAGAAAGGATGATGGCTGAATCCCGCCCTCTAGGGAAGAGCCAGCGTTAGCCTTCCAGCCCCTCAGCATCCTGACATAACAGATTGGGCACGTTAGGTGTTGCTTGACTTAGGGTTGTTTCTCTCCCCACCACTCCCTCCGACAGTTCTCCAAAGACCCACTGTGCTTATCTCTCAGTTCCTTCCAGTGTGTGCACAGATCTCACTGTGTCGATGAGTATCCAGTCACTGAGGTAGCATAGCAGTCTACTCCTCTCCCCTGGCACCAAAGAGCCCTCCTGATCCTTGTTCTTCATTTGATCACATTTACCATCTCAAGATCATTCACCACATCAATGGAATTCACCATAGTAGTCACACAAACAATAAAAGACTCATCTCAATCAATGTAGAAAAGCAATGATAAGTTTCTCCTTAATAAAAAGAAAGAATGATGACTATTAAGGACAAACAGTTTTCAAAGAAAGTGGAAAGCAGTTTCATGTAAGCCTATCCGATATGACAAGATCTGAGCTAACAACTTTCACACTCCTTCTAGTGAGTAACCTTTCACCTCAGATCACACCAAATGCACCACCATGGACAGTCCTCTGACCCTTGGGCTGTCTTTTATTTCCCAGATAAGAAAAAAAATCAGCATCTTGCATTTTATTGCATCTGTTTTGACACCATATTTTTTGTGACCACTGCAAAATACTTCCAAGTACAAGAGATGGATGGTGTGCTTGACCATCTTATTTGCTAATACTGGCACATGATACAAGAAAACCACCGTTGCAATAAATAGTATGGGTGCAAGAGGTTCCTCTGGCTCTCCTATTGCTAGGAGGCAGGCAGCAATCATGCCACCATGGTAAGCCCATCCTCCACCTCTCTGACAACAAACATCTTTCCTATGGGACTCTACTTCTATGTTGGGTTTGATGATTCATTGCAATGGTCCAATGGAACTCACAGAAAATACTCATGCTGAAAGGAGCTTATTGGAGAAGTTCATATATTACCAAAAGTCAGGAACAGTAACAGTAAGGATTCAGTTATTGGTCCTGAGTTATACCTCTCCTTAATCAGGATCCAAGTCTCTACATACCCTTCAGCTTCTCAGTCATGCAGTCCCTTGACTTAGACCTTTGTGAGCCAGGAAGCCAGCCCAGATGCTCTTTCTTACAGTTCCACAGGTTCAGGCAAGGTTACTGGGGGAGGAGGGGGGTACCCTAGTCTCAGTGCTGCTCCTCTGAGCCTCACGGCCACAGTCTATGATGAATCTGGTCTGAGTGGCCCAGACAAAGATTTTGGACATGCTCTGCCAATGGTTCTGGACCTTCCCTCTCTGATTCCATGTCTCCTGTGACAGAGGAATGACTTTGATTGGAGTATGTTTTGTCTTTTGGTTGACGTTATCAGCAATGAAAAAAAATGGTGTCTTCAATCATACCCACCAGTAGTTTTTTTCTTAAGATAAAATATTTATATTTATAAAGAAGTACTATATGAACACTAATAGTCATCTTTAAAACATATATGAAAAAGTTTTCATGCATAGTCACAAAAATGTTTATAGTCTTTATCTCCAAGTGGTAAAATAATTGTTTTTGCTGTTGCTGTCAGGCGCCATCAAGTCAGTCCTGTCCTATAGTGACCCTATTCACAACAGAATGAAACACTGTATGGCCTGTGCCATGCTCACTATTGTTTCTTAGGCCCATGGATGCAGCCACTGTGTCACTCCATCTCATCTCAAGGCCCACCAATTTTCCACTGCCCTCCACTTTACCAAACACAATGTCCTCCTCCATGGACTGGACTCTCATGACAATATGTCCAAATAGGTAAGACAAATCTTTCTATCTTTGCCTCCAAGGAGTACTCTAGCCTTACATCTTTTAATGCAGGTCGGTTTGCTTTTGAGCAGTCCATGGCACTTCTAAGAGTCTTCTTCAGACCCAGAATTCAAACAAATTGATACTTCTATGGTCTTTCTTATCCAATGGCCAACTTTCACATGCATACGATGCAATGGAATATGCGTGGCTTGTATCAGTAAAGTAGCATCCTTGATCTTCCAAATGCCAACAAGATCTTGTGCAGTAGACTTATCTAATATATCTTTGATCGCTCTCTCTCTCTCTCTCTCTCTCTCTCGCTCTCGTTCTCTCTCTTGCTCTCTCTCAAGTCTAATCCTAAAACTATGCCCGACTGTAATTCTATAACAATCAATGTCCTCCAATGTGGGATCTTGCTTTTAGATGTCATCGATTTGATTTCAATCCAGAGTGCTGTATGAACAACCGAATGAAAAACTGCCCAGTCTCGAGCCATTCTCATTCCTATGCTTAAGGCCGTGGGTGCAGATACTTATCAGTTCATCTTGTCAGGAAGGTCCTCTTTTTCACTGCCCTACTTTATCACACATGATGTCCTTCTCCAGGAAGAGGTCTTTCCTGACAACATATCCTGCATATGTAAGACAAAGTCTCACTGCCATTGCATCATTCTTCCCAAGCAGACCTGTTTATTCTTCTGGCAGCATATGGCACTTTCAGTATTCTTCACCAGTGCCATAGTTCAAATTTATCAATTTATCTCGGTCTTCTTTCTTTAATGTCCAACTTTCCTATTCACATTAGGTAGTTGAAAGTATCATGGTTGGAGTCAGGTCCAACTTAATCCTCAAAGTTTCTTTCCAAATCTCTAAAGTGATCTTGTGCAGCAGATCTACAACAAAAGGGGGGATTATACCTAGAAATAAATGGGAGTATACAGGCTTAGAATTTAGAATTCTAACACATAGCATGAGTAATTATGGCTAGACGGGCCATACTAATTGGGCACATCTCAGCAGCCATCTGGTGGTTCCTCACTCATAGCAACCCAACGTGGGTTATCTGAGACTGCATCTCCACAGGAGCATACAGCCTCGTCTTTCACCCACAAAGCAGCTGGTGAGTTCAAACCATCAAACTTGAAGTTAGCAGTCCTTTGACAGTATTGCTGTTGTTCCTTTCCAAGACGAAGAAACTGCTGTGTCTTTGAGCCTTTCTTTTCTTTATAAAGATGTAAAATTGATAGCTATTGAAAAACATGAAAGCTTGTATTACATTTTAATATATTTTCTATATTCTCTGGAAAGCACTGCACCAGAGTTATCTTAGCCATTCTTTCCAGAGAGCTCGTCCCAGAATTGTCATGCTCACTTGAGCCCTCTAATTAATGGAGAAATACTCCTACAACATATGCTCAGAGGCAACAGCAGTGTGAGCAAAAGTAACACACCCAAAAGTATTTCTGCTGAACCATTCCCAAGTGTGCGTAACATTTTTAGTCAATTTGACTCCAGAAGTCCAATGAATATTAAAGGCATCCTTTAAGAAAAGAACTCACTAAAAACAAATCCAAGTCACTTCCCTAATCATACTCATTTTCAACAGACTCTTTAAGATTTGTTCGGGAAACAGAGCTCCATGTAGTGCAGCATAATTAGCACATATCGCTACAGTTTACTCTCTGATTCACTGTGGTGGTTTACAATGTTTACAGGTTCTTAGAAGACTGCCCTGAACTATGAGGAAACAGCATTTCCAAAATACAGTTATTGTTATAGTTCAACAGTTTAAATGTAGAAGCCATTAAGGGTAAAGTTATTTACCAATGCCAAGCAAGGTTTAAATCATCTATTTCCTACTGTATAATTTTGATATTGAGATTTAAGCAAAGCACATAAGAACAATGCTCTTGGATGGGAAATTTGAAACAAGTATGTATTGCCTTAGGGACAGGATTTCAGCACTAAAGTTCAAACACTTCTCTCTAGAGGTGGACAAACAGAATTCTGATCATTTCATAGATGTCAGTCATCTCTCTATTTACCTACTGCTATTAGTTGTCCTTACACAAGTTCCCCTCATTGCAGCCTGGCAGACAATAGAATGAAGCAATGCCTTGTCCTGGGCCATTTTCATAAATATGGTTATGATTGAATCCATTGCTATAGCCACTGGGTCACACCATCTTATGTCTTTTTTTTTTTTTTGCAGGTGGACACATATTGCTTCTCCTTATCTGCAATCATCCAATGATCACAGGGACATGTTTAAACTCAATTTGTTAGGAAGAGATCGATGTATACCCAACCTGGTACCATAGCAGCAATCCCAATATTATTGAATATGCTCTGTTAAGTAAAAGAAAATAAAACTACCTCCAATCAGAGGAGTTCTACATTGACAACTGTTTTCTTTTGCATTGGTTAGTGGATTGGAAATCGGGAAGGGTATGACTATGCGTCTCTCTTCCTGCAGAAGACATTTTTTCGACCCTTCAGGTGTCTTCAGCTTACGAATGAGCTGGACTGGGGGAATCAAAGATGTCAACAAATAGGCAAGGAGGCAAGAAATTGGGTACAGCTTTCTTTTCCATCTCCTGGAAGTCTCATGGCATCTGCTCACACTTCTCCATCAAGACTGCCAGAGGAGCTGTCTAGAGACTCTGGGATTCCAGAAACTAAAGCAAAATTTGACAGTTCTCTTAAACATTAGGTCCCAAATTTATATATATATATATATATATATATATATATATATATACATACACACACACTATTAGTCAAGGAAGGCATATGCTGGCCTTGATTCAATTGATAAATAAGCAAACCCTACTATTCATTAGAATGTGTGTCAAAGAATCTTGCCATTTTTTATATGGCTGGGTTCTCCCTCTGGTCATAATTATTTACCTTTGTCTCACATACAAAATACATTGAGCTCATCCTAAGATCCCCCCCCCC
>PVJH01019522.1:0-42541 GCA_004026705.1 Nesogale talazaci
TAGCATTCTTTGGGAGAGCTGCAAGCCTGGTGCTGATTGGACCACCAGTGTATGGTGTGCTGTGAAATCAGTTGTGTGTGCTCCGTAGCAGGTAGCGGGCTTGACCCACTGGCAGGCAGCTCCCTGGACTGCGGGGTGCCCCCTCCCACCATCGGCGGGTGCTCTCGTTTCAGGAGTACATCGACGCCCACCCTGAGACCATTGTCCTGGACCCCCTTCCTGCCATTAGGACCCTGCTCGACCGATCCAAGTCCTACGAGCTGATCCGGAAGATCGAGGCCTACATGGAGGGTAAGGAGGGCTGGACGTGGCCCCTCCCTGACTGAGGGCGGCCAGCCAGGGCGCTGGCTTCAGTCTTTCTCAGTACTTAGAGACAGGGGGGAGCTGAGTTCCGCCTGGTGGAGAACATTCTGGGAGCCCTTTCTCTCTGTCCTGGGGGCCAGCCAGCCTAGTAAGGAGAGAAAGGCCCCAGTGTGCTCTGACGAGGATGGGGTGGGGGGTGGGAGGCCACTCGAGGAGGCCTTTGTTCCCTAGTGTGCAGCCCACAGGCGGGGTTGGTGGGGTGGCGGGGCCTGCGCAGAGGTCTGGGGAGGACCATGTAGAATAGCCCAGCGGCCTGCAAGGGGAGTTACGTAACCCTCCGCAGGAGACAAACAAGGAATTTACAGGGCCTTTAATCAAACACATGGAGATAGCTGTCATGTTGCTGCTGAGGGGGACTGGAGTGGGGGGAGGGACTGGGGACTATTCTTGCCTGCAGGCTCTGGTCCCAGGGAGCGCATCCTTCCCATCTGGCAAGGCAGGGCAGCTTGAGGGCAGGTGGGATGCCTTCCTTTAGTGTGTATCAGCCTTGCTTTCTGGAGAGACTAACCGAATCAGGGACCTCCCAGTTCCCTCCCTCCTCCTGTGCCCCCCTTCCCCACCCCCCTGTAGTTCTTTGCCTGGGCCCCAGATTCCTCAGGATGGGGAGGCACACCACCGCCCCTGTGATGGCTGATGGGCCTGGCCTGGCGCTGGTGGACAGAACAGGGCTCCCAGGGCCAGGGCAGCCTGTGGGAGAAGGGCTGTCTGGGGAGGATGGAGCTGCGTGTCAGGGGCCGACTGTGAACTGGCATGCTTGTTCCCCCTTACACACGGGAGGGGAGAGAGTCTGAGGGGCCAGCAGAGCCTGCACGGGGACTTCCCACTGGGGGTCCCCAGCTCCTGACCCCTGGCCTTGACGTCCAGGTCCATGTCCAGAACAACCCCCCCTACTTACATTCAGGACACAAAACACAAGAGCGCCTTGAAGAGGCCTTGCAGACCCCTGACCGCTGAGGTCTGTCCCTGGGGAGGGCTGGGGTCTTTGGTTCTGAGGATTGTGCCTTGGGGAGGAGTTGTACCTGACCATCCTGGGATGGGCCCTGAAGCCCCCTTCCTGGGTGTTATTGGCGTCCCCGGACTGTGGGGGCAGGGGAGGCAGTTCGTTATCACCCTGTCTTCCTGCCAGCGATACTGTCAGCTTCCCCTCCCTTTGCTGGGTCCACTAGAATCCCAGATAAAGAGAGTCTACAGGGGTGCTCCCTGGGGGTGTCCCTGTGCCCAGACCTGCCCCTGGGTGGCATTTTGACTGCATGACACCCTTGTGGGGAGGATGACTACGTCCGAATCTGGGTCTTGATAGCACGCGGCCTTGGGGAGGTCGCTGTGTGCCGGGCTTTCCCGGCTGTTATCCCTGGTGCGTGTGCCCAGTGCTGCTCCTCAGGGCACCCCAGGCTGCAGCTGCTGTGGCCACACCTGAGTTAGTTGTGTGCGTCCACGTGCAGGTCGCCCAGGGCAGGACCCAGTGCGTTCCACTCCAATGGGAGCCTGCTGACCAAATCCTCCAAGCAAGCAGGGCACCCGGCCAGCAGGAAATGGCCGGTGGGTGGCTGAGATGGCAGCACCCTGATTTCCTTATCTAGCCCCAGGCCGGCCTGAATTCTTCCAGGAGTGGGCAGGGGCGGGGTTTCCTGGATCCCTTTCCTGGTCCCGCTTGGGAGGCAGGCCTCTAGCATCCGTGCCCCGGTGTACCCCAGAGGGACAGGCGGCTCCTCTGAGTGGGAACAGAACCAGGTCCCAGAGGGACAGCCCCGGCCCCCCTGCCAGCTCCCCTCTGTTCCTGGAGGCACCCAGTCCTTCCACACACGCTGTGAGCAGCCACAGTTACCCTTGAAGCCCGTGGATAATTACAGCGTTCCAAGTGACACCACGTCTTTGTTGGGAGACTCCCTCGAGCTGCCAGTGTTCCCAGGCAGTCTCCTCCGGCTGCTGTCACAACCTGGGGGGCTGCTACAGGAGCGCCTAGGCCTGAGCACAGAGTGCCTGCCCTGCAATGGAGTAGAGGTCCTCCCCATACCCTTCACCAAAGAACAGGAGATGCCAGGTCTGTGCTCATGCTGTACCTGGGTCCAGACTGGCAGCTCCTTTGGCTTGGGATCAGTGGGGAGTGGCTGCCCGGCTAGTCTCTGCCTGGGGACACCTCCTTTCTCCATACCCAGAGTCTGGTGACAAGTAACCTTTTCCTGCCCACACCTGGTCATCTCACCGATGGCCCCAGTCTTCAGGTCACCCCCACAGCAGTGATGGGAGGTAACCAGGGCTCCAAGAAGATACCATTGCACCCCACTATTCCCGTCTGTCAGAGTTCAGTGTCCAGGCAAGGACAGACGCCCGTGTCTCTGAGGTGGGCCCTTGGTGGTCTTGGGCCCCATTCGTCAAGCCCTGTGATGGAGAGATTGTTAGGGGAGACTCCAAGGACAGTGAGCACTGGAAGCACCTTTCTCGAGGGCCTTGTAGACCGCTCTGTTCACAGCAGGCCACATCCAAAGCCCAGCTGCTTAGTCACCTGGGAAATATCCTTATTCTGGGCAGCCATGTGCCCACCTAAAATTCAAGAGTTTTCTCCCCAGGGAAGAATGGGGACCCTGGGTTTTGCAGGGAAAATAGCAGTGTGCTGCCTGGGGGACGGGGGAGGGGGCACCTTTCTCTCATGTGATGGACACTCGGAACAGCCGGTGTCACCTGCTGGCTAGAGGACAAGCTCCGTCCCTGCAGCAGCTCGAACAGGAAGTCGGACCGTGGCAGAGTGACCTGCTCTGAGCGCCCTGAGAGATGGCTATGCTGCCCTCACCTCCAAACCACCAGTCCACTTGGGTTGGGGGTGGGGCACACCATCCCTGGCCGTGGCTCCGTAATAGAGCCACAACTCCCTGGTTGATGACCGCTTCTGGGAGGCAGCCCCTTGGGGACACAGCTGCCCTCACAGCCTCCTCCACCCACCCACTCACTCTAGGAAGGTAGGCAAGGCTCAGGCCGTCCTGCACCCGGGCCCTGTGAAACCACACGGAGGTGTCCCTGCAAGTGTGGGCCAGAAAGAGGGGCCCTCCAGTCACGGCTCACAACAGTACCCCCCATGAGAGGCCCTCTGGGATTTCGAGGCGGTAACTGCACTCAAGAGAACCCCTGTCAGCATCATGGTTAACAGTTGGGCTGCTAATTAATTGCAAGGTTAGCAGTTCCAACCCACCTGGGGGAAAAGACAAAGGTTCCACGCCTTAAAGAGTTAAATGTCTCAGAAACTCACCAGGGTCACTGGGGGTCGGCCTCCACTGGATGGCAGTGAGTTTCGTTCAGAGTCTGGCTCCACACCGGCGGCCCTGGGCCAGGCTGCAGCCCCTGGGATGGCTGCTGTGAAGTGTGAGCAGGGGACTGGGGGCTCCTTCCATAAGTGCACCAGTGGCTTGGAGTTGAGGGCACCGGGGTGAAGGATGGGGACCCTCTCTCAAGGTTGGGCGATGACAGCTGGCCTGCTCAGACACCAGGCCTCCCAGAGAGGGCCAGGCTGCACCGATGGAGGCCTCTCGAGGGGAGACAGTGGGATGTAATCGGGGCTCCTCTTGGAGTTGGTGTGGAAGCTGGAGCGAGGCAGAGTCACTGAGACCCCAAGGGAAGAACATTCCTTAGAGCCGGCAGAGTCACCTCCAGGGAGATTCTGTGGGGTGGGTAGTGCAATGGGAGAGGGGACATCTGCCTCCTGGCTGATGTCTTTCCCTTTCACAAGCTATGGAGGGTGGACAGGGGCATCCTGGGAGGGGATTGGGCGGGTGGCACTTAGTACTGGTTGGCCCCTAAGCTTCTTCCTGGAGGACATGAAGGTGTGGGAGCTCTCTGAGTTTTTTTTTAATAAGCCAGATGGAGCTGGACCCCATGGGGGTGGGGGTGTCACAGAGGATCATGGTTGTGGGATGACCAGGATGAAGAACTGTAGGGAATGACTGTTGCTCCAGGACTTGCCTGGCTTGCAGGTGATGGGATGTCTGCCCAGCACGGAGTTGTGCCTGGCCTCCGTGGGCCTTAGGCCCTGATGACTTCCTGCCTCAGACCCTGCTTGAGACCCGGGAGCTGGCCCTGTGGGGTCAGGAGTCAGAGCAGGGAGCCAGTGACCTGCCCATGGGTGCGCAGCCCCCCACCCCCAGGAGGAGGGAGCATGCCGCCCTTTTGGAATTTTGTTGGACATGACCTTCGAAGCGGGTGGCTCCTGGTGGGACCACACAAGCAGCCATGTGAGATTGCCCCTGCCCACTACCACCGGCAGCCCAGGGTATGGGCAGGGGCAGGCTGATGCCAGGCTCTCAGCTCCCTCAGCCCCGGTGGCGGATGTGGGGCTGGCTGGAGCATCTAGCCAGGTAGGAAACAGCCCCCGTGTCACCTGCTCGGGACCCCCCAGGCAGTGCTGACCCATGTTCGGGAGGGTGGCCTTCCTTTCCTGAGATGCTCAGAACTGATGCAGTGGCTTCCCAGACTGTGGCTGCCAAGAGGTCCCCTGCTCTCTGGAGCTCCTCACAGGGCCCCAGGGCAACATCTGCCTCCTCCAGACCAGGGGTGGTCCCTGTAGCCCCCAGTGTGTATCCAGGTGTGACCGGGACCCCCAGTGAGCGTGGCTGTGTTGTCCTTGCCCCCTACCTCTCCCCCCAGCTCCCTCACCTCATGTGATGGCCCTAGATTCCCAAGGTGCCTCCTCTCCCTCCTGCTGCAAACCAGCTCCCAGGTTAAGCCTCCCTCCCTTGGGGCCTAGGAAGGGCAGGCTCCCAAGACACTGGCTTTAAAAGTTCTCCTTCCATTTTTTAGTGTAATTACTCTCTTATTTTATAAACAATTTAGTCTGACAGAAATAACTGCAAAAATAGTAAGCTCTTCTCCCAACCTCCTGAGTGCTCACACATGATGTGTGTGGCCACGGAGCGAGTCCTCCAGAAGATGCACTGACACAGGCCGCCGCCGCGGCCCCAACACCCCAGGACCGTGCCCCACCTGTGCCTGGGGCACCGAGCATCGGAACACGCTTGACGGCCCCTCACAGCCACCAGGCCTGACGTGGACCACGGTGGCCTTCATGAGTCTGCAGACAGTTGTCACGCCACCTGTTGTCTCTGAGACCCAGGTGCCCGCTGCCATCTCCTCCAGCCCAAGACGGTCTGTCCTTGGCACGGGGAGGGGGTTTGCAGTCCGGTGGTTTCTTGTGATTGGATGGTGGGTTGTTCCCAGCGGGAACTGCCCTGCTGTCTGGTGAGCCGCCCCATTTGGTCAAGCGGCATTGGCGGGACAGCCGTCCCTGGTCCTTGCCAGCAACGTTGTCCCTGCCGGGCGAGCAGTCAGAGATGGCTATTTTTCAAGGGTCCCTCCCTCAGAAGTCGTTTTCATTTTTGTTTAAATGTGTCCTTCAAACCAAAAACAAACTGGCCACCAGTGAGTCGCTGTCCACTCAAGGTGACCCTGTAGGACGTGGCAGAGCTGTCCGTGGGTTTCCGCGGCTGCAACTACCTCTTGGTGGGAGTGGAAAACCTCACGGAGCCGCTGGTGGACGCCACCTGCCGACCTTGTGGTTAGACACACAGAGGACAAGAGAGAGGCGGGCTGTCGTAGGCGTGGGCCGGTACCCCACGCCTCCACCCGGCACTCGCTGCCCCTCTGTGTGGAGAAGCCCCGGAGGGCCCACCCTGAAGCACTCCGCTGTTACCCACGAGGTGGGTAGTTCGTAGCGCGGCAGACCTGCTCTGCCAGAGCTAGAATAGGCTCCGAACCCGTTGCCAACGAGAGTTTATGGCGCCAAGGACGCCAGGGACCCTGGGTGACTGACTGCAGGGCAGCGTTCCAGCAGGTGAACCAGAGTGGCATCACCTTCAATCGCGGAGGTGGCAGGGGGTGGGAGTGGGGGTCATTCTACTTTTGTTTTGCAGAAACGTAGCTGCAGGAAACACAGATTTTTGCCCATTTCTACAAAATGAATGCCTGGAGGCGGGTTTTTCTGAGCCACAGTAGCAGGGCGCATGTACGCGCGCACACACACACATTGTGACAAGCAGCTGGATTGCCCTTCAAGAATGTGACCGTCCTCTTCTAATCGGTGCCTCTCAGGCCAAGCGTCTGTCTCCGCGAGGGTCCAGCAGCGCCGGCCTTTTGCTCTGAGCACGGGCCTTCACGGTTTTGCCTGTTGTCTTTTTCTGGCCGGTGTGTGAGAACCCTTTCATTGAGGGGCACTGGATGGAAACCCTGGCCCCCCTGATGTCTGTTCTGCTCTGGGTGTCTTTCCCCCAGGAGAGCCCTGGGCTGGCGGTCCAAAAGGGGCCATCAATCACAGGGACAGCTGTCTCCGTTCAGCATCCCAGCGCAGGCCTGAGCTCTGGAATGCTGGCCCCTCCGCCAGGCCAGCTGAGTCCGTCCCTTCTGCTCCCGGGCCCGAGAACCGGCCGAGTGCAGACAGCTGCTCACCAGCCCCCGCAGACGAGACGGGGAGACGAGACGGGGCACCTGCGAAGGCAGGCTGGACGGCGACCAAGGGGCCAGCTGACTGCAGGCTTGGCACGGATTTGTCTGAAGGAGGCTGGGCTAGAGAGGAAGTGGGACACAGCACCAGGCCCCGGGAAGAGTGTACAGATGGAGGTGCAGGGAGAGCACAGCCTTCAGGGAAGGGCATGTCCTTGGCTGTGGCTGGAGGCCTGGAGTCGTCCCAGCCAGGCCAAGGAGACAGATGGTTGGTTACTTCCCCTGCGGAACCAGGGCCGGGGCTCCCGTTCCTTCCCAGGGCCCTACTCTGATGCTTCCTCCCCGCTGTGGGGGTATGCCTGGAGCTCATTAACCAAAATCAAAGCAAGTTCCCGGCTGAAGCGTGCGTGGTGACCCATGGCGATCCTGCCACAGAGTAGAACTCCCCCGAGGCTTTCCAAGGTGCCAGTCATTACAGAAGCTGCTGCTGCTTCATCCTCACCAAGAGCAGCTGGTGGCCTTGACCTGCCAACCTTTTGGGTGGAAGCCAAGTGTCCTAACCACTATGCCATTGGGGAGCCTCCCCATCGTGGCTCTCTCCACAGACCCCACCCTCCCTACCGCCTTACCCCATCTCACCAGACAGCTTCCGCTTGTGCCTCAGCCCTGAAGGGAGAGAGTACCCCGGAGGAAGGGAGGCGTGGACCCACACGTGTTGCTCTCAGGTCCTTTGGGACCAACTCTGGCTCCCACACCTGCGGCCCTACGGGCCTCTGCACCCCCTCTGCGTGGCTCAGGCTTGTGGCTGCCCACCATCCACATCAGCCAGGAGAGAAAGCCGGGTCCCCAGAACACAGAGAGCCTCCACCTCTGTCAAGAATTGAAGGGCACGCGTGTCGAATCCAGCTTCCTAACGAGGAACAGCAGAGGGCAGATGTCCACAGAGAAATGACGTGAATGGGTTTCCCCATTCCGTTCCATGCCAGCAGGGCGACGTGGTGGGTATTTGGGGAAATGCAGGCCACTGCTGGCTCTCAGAGGGCATGGGGGTTGGTGGCGGGGTGCCAGTCCTGGTCTCCTGACTCCAAGGGTTGCTCCGTTAATGAGCCGGGATCCAGGCGCGGAGAGTGCACGAGGGCGTGAGATGAACAGCACAAGTAGGGGACCACACAAGGGGTGGGACCTGCAGTGTGGGTGTTGCTGGGTGAGGCTGAGCCAGGGGTCCAGGGAAGAGGGAGTTGCAGAGGTGTGGTGGTGAGGGGGAGTGGTCAGGAGACCCCTCTGCAAGGAGCCAGGGTCAGAGTGGAGTTGGGAAGGTGGGCAGGGTCCAGGGCAGAGGCTGGAGTGACTCAGGACCTTCCTTCAGGTTGATGGGTGGGCTCGGGGCCAGTGAGGGGAGCTTGGCAAGTCATGCCGGTCACCTAGACACTGGGTGCTGGGGTGTCACCGCCCTCCAGGGCTGCGTCCGTGGGAGGAGGGGAGCCTCGGGACTTGGTGGGACTAGCCCTCTTCGCCCATTTCCAATGGAGCAAAGCCCCAGGCTGGGGGAAGCTGGGCAGAGGTGCTGGATCATAGCCTGAACAGCGGATCGGGCGGCCGTCAGACACTGCCCACAGCCCATTGGCCTGTGCCAGAGCGGTGCAGATGTGACCCAGGCGCCCACAGAGCTGGCCGCCTTCACTTGGCATGGCAGCATCCCCCTACGAGGGGAGGCGCCCACTGTCCTAGCTCTGGTCCTTTGGAACACCCAGCCCCACCTCAGGAGGGCGGGCAGAGCCCAGGTGTCTCAGGAAAGGAGCCCAGGTGAGGGGAAGGACTGTAGTTTCTGCCCTGCTGCCCAGGCTCTGCTCCATGTCTTTGTCCCTCTGACCGCCCTCAGCACAGCCCAGACTCTGGGTGTTGCTTTTTCACCTTTCATCACAGATGCTTCCGGTGTTCCCAGCCCCCCAGGTGCCCTCAGGTGCCCCCTCCCTCCTTCCCTCGCTGCTGGGACCCCGTGCAGCAGGACACACAGCCTGTGCAGTTCAGAGACACCTGCTCTCGCCCTCCCTCCCAGGTTCCATTCCTGTCACGTGGACCCCGTAGATGGTTTTTTGTTGAAGGTTCAAAGGTGATCCAAAGGAAATGATTTTAGGAGGTCGTCTGCTCTTCATGGATCTGGAACGTCTGCCCTCCTGCCTTTGAGCAAGACTCTGCCATGGTTTCTGTGACTAGCACGTTCAGTCGTGGTAACTGGACACCATTTAGTGCAGTGATTCTCAACCTGTGGGTCATGACCCCTTGGAGGAGGGTGTCAAATGACCCTTTCCCAGGGGTCGCCTGATTCAGAACAGTAGCAAAATAACAGTGATCAACAGTAGCAACGAAATTGACGTTCTGTTGGGGGGTCACCACATGAGGAACTGTATGAAAGGGTCTCCGCCTGAGAGGGTCGAGAACCCCTGCTCTAGTGCTTCTGGTCTCAGGACAAAGGAGGCGGGCACTCATCCCCACACTCCCGACTCCTTGGTCCCTGCTGCAGGGAGGTGGGGTGGCATGGTGTACCTCTAGGGGTTTGAAGAGAGGCAGCTGGTTGTCTCGGTCCAGAAGGTAAATGGACCCCACAGAAAGACACGGGCAGGCTCACTGCCATCTTGCCCAGTCAGGGTTACCTTCTTGCCCCTGTGTGGTCCCCGCTGTCCGACTCTCAGGAGACAGCCCCCTGCTGCCCTCCTGCCGTAGACCCCAGGACGGGATGGCAGGGGTCGGCGCAGTGCAGTGTAGCCATTCAGGTTCATGGTCAGGCCCTAGAGCTGCCCCTCAGGAGCTGGCCCCAGCCCCCCCTCCTTGTCACCGATCCTGTGGTTTTCTTGTTAGGCCTGAGCAGACCCCACCTGTCAGGTGAGGGCGAGGCTGTCCAGCAGAGTGGGCAGGCCACCGAGGGTCTGGAAGGCTGTGTGCAGCCGTGACCTGGTCTCCTTGCTGGACCATGGAGCCCCTCTGCAGGACCTGCCAGCCTCACATTCCCCCTGGGGGGTAACAGAACGGGGAAGTTGGGACTCTCCCTCCCATTTCCCAGGATCCTTGTCGCACTTCTTACAGGAACACAAGCCACCCTAGCTCCGGGCCAGAAATAAAGACGATAAATTAAGCAACAGTAGCCTTTTTCAGGAAGCAGAAATAGCTGGGTACCGACTCACAGAAGGAGCCTTTGTCCCGGCTCTATTTGGGGACAAGATGCTGGACACGTTTCCCATGGCTGAGCAGGAGGAACCTTGGCTGTCCCCATCTGGGGGCGGGGTTGCATGGCGGCTGGACTTGGGGTCAGGCTGGGGAATGCCCCTGGGACCGGGCTGGACCACCAAGACACCAGGTTGTCACAGAACCTGGTTCTCTTATCAGCCCTCCCACCAGCCTGCCGCCCTCTGTCCACGGACTGACCGCCACTCCCTTTCCTTGGCTCTAGGAGAGTCACCCAGCAGCAGGCTAGCTCAGTCCTCGGGCTGGTCCCAGGCCACTCATTCAACACCTGTTATCCACTGTGTGCGTGTTGGGGTGGTGGGGGTGGCGTGTGTTTCTGGCTCCCCGGGGTATGTGCACTGGGTGTTGTGGACCCGCTCCCCTGGTTAGATTTTTGTAGAACAGCCAGGCTGTGTTCAAAGGGGCTGCGCCCCTTCACGTTCCCACCAGCTCTGAAGGGACTTTCGGTTTCTCCATAGCCCTGCCAATACCTGATATTTTTAATTACTTTTTAAACTGGCCATCCTAGTGGTATCTCACCGTGGCTTTGATTTTTCACTTCCCTGATGGCCAGTGATACCAAGCATATTCTCTTGAGCGTGTTGGGCATGTGTGGATATTAGTTTGAGGACTATCTAGTCAAGTCTTTTGGCCATGTAAAAGTTGGATTCTCCGCTGAGCCCCGGTGGCGTAGTGGCTGTGCAAGGGACTGCAGCCCACTGGGACAGAGGTTCAATTCCAGCAGTGGCTCCACAGGAGCAAAGACTGGGCCTCCTACTTCCACCACCAGAGGGCAGTGATGCCCGAAAAACTAAAACAAAAAAGTTGGATTCTCGATCAGCTCTCTGCCATGAAGTTGATTCCAGCTTAGCACCTTGGGGTCAGAATGGAACTGCTCCCGGGGCTCCCAAGGCTGGTTGTGTGTGTGGGAGCTGAGAGCCTCTCTTCCTCTCACAAGAGTAGCTGCTGGGATCACACTGCTGCTGATCAAACTGGCACCCCATCTTGTCACCCAGCCACCAGTGCTCTTCTTAAGTTGTTAATAGTCTTCCTTGTTGAATTGTTGCTGATTCTTTATGTTTTCTGGACCCAAGGCCCTTAGGTCTGTGATTTGTAAACTTTCTCCCCCATCCGCGTGGTGTGTCATGTGACTTCTTAGCAGTGTGTCCTTTAGAGCACAAGCTCTCATTCTGGTTTATCTGACTGTTCTTGGGTTGCTCGAACTTTTGGTGTCCTGTTCGAGAAACAGTGGACTCATCCAAGGTTACACAGATCCATGCCTTTGCTTCTTCTAAGAGCCTCCTAGTTCCTGCTCCGGCATTTTGGGTCTTGAGTCCATCTTGACTTAGATTGTGTGCGTGGTGTAAGGCAGGAATAGGATATCGTTCTTCTAGCCAGCCGTCCCCGCACTGGTTGTCGAAATGTCCCCGGGACCCCCGTGGAAAGCCAGTTGGCCGTGGATAGCAATCCGGGTAGATGTCTGGATTCTCGCTTCTGTTTCGTCGTGTGTACCTGTCTTCAAATGCCCTTGCCTGGCAGCCTGGACTACTGCGGCAATGCCAGTAAGCTTTGGCATTGGGAAGTGCGTCTTCTACCTAGCTCTATTCCTTTTTTTAAAAAAATGCCCCGGCATTCTGTGTGTCTTGCATTCCAGTATGACTCTCAGGATAAATGTGTTGTTTTCTGCAGAAAGACCACTGGGGTCTGGTGAGAGAGTGCATAGAGAGCCCTGTTTATGGCTCAGGCTCGCGGCGGTGCTTAAATTCTGGGAGGGGGACGTGAGTCCCCTGTGTGCTGGGCCCACAGCCCTGGCCAGCAGGGCATTGCACAGGCCTGTTCTAGACCACCCTCCCAGCCCCTGAAACCTGCCCACTCTCTTGGGCCTGCTTGGAGTTGGGACTTGGGCAGGAGGTGGCTAAAACCCCCCTTGGTCTTTGAGCTGTGAGGAACCCCTTGGCTTGGCATCTATTTCTCCAAGCCGCATAAGTTTCAATGTACCGGCCTTCCCGCCAGTCGAGTCACTGAAGTGCTCCTGGGACAACTTCTGTGGACTGGTGTGTGTTCTGGGACAACTGCTCCCACCAGTGGTCTGCCTGTGCTCACAAGTACAGAGTGGTCTTTATGACCCTTGAAATGGGACCTGATGTCGAAGGGAGAAGACAGCGACTCACACAAGCAAAGCCATGGCAAGCAGCCACTTCCTGTTCAGCCCAGATGCCCACAGCCGGTGCCAGGAGCCCTGGAGCTGCGTAGCTCGGGGTGGGGGTGGGGGTCTGCCCCCAGAAGAAGAGAATTGGGAATGGGGGGGGAGAATGGTGCTGCAGCAGGACAGGGGAGCTGGGTAGACATGCAGGGTGTTGACATGTGTAAGGAGGTACTGTGTTTCATGCCCCGTAGGGGGCAGTGGCCTGACGGTCCTGGTGGAGGGTAAAGCCATAGACCCCCCAAGTGGCCTCTGGGTCACACCACGTGCCTCCAGGATCGGTCAGACTGTAGGATTTGCAGGGTAGCCATGGATACCCACGTTCATCCCTGGCCTCCGATGCTGCCTCTCAGGGCTGTTGTCAGGCACAGCCCTGGGCACAGGCCCAGACAGGACGCAGTGCCTTGTTTGCTGGGACGCTGCTCCGCACAGCCAGAGGGAGAGACCTCACTGATCCAGAAAGCTGTGCACTCGACTGACTTAAAATTCCGGTCACAAAACTCCAAACCCAAAAGGCCTGCCTCACTGCCATCCAGTCCACGGCGACTCACAGCGACCCCGTGGACAGGGTTGAACGGGGGTCCCTGGGGCGGAGCGTGTGTATGGGAACAGGTGTGATCAAACTGCTGGCCTTGAGGTTCGCGACCCAGTCGATGTGTGGCCCACCACACCCCCAGGGCTCGCAGGCTACAAAGCAGTATCCATTTTTACCCAGGCCCCTAGCTCAGAGGGACTGGGCCAGACCTGCTGTCGGAGTCCAGTGGAGCCAGCACTGTGGGGCCTGGGTCAGTCTGTCTGTCTGAACCACTGCCCATTCACGTTACCAAGTTGGATGCCGTTCTCCAGGGACTTGATATCAAAAAGCCAAACTCGGTGCCACTGAGTCCGTGCCCCCCCCCCCCCCCCCCCCCCCCCAGCCCTGCTGTGGGTTTCCAAGACTAGCTGTTTATGGAAGTAGAAAAACGAGTCTTTTCCCCTTGGAGTTGCTGGTGGTTTTGCAGATTCCAGGCCAGTGGGTTGCCACTGCATCACCAGGCCTCCTCTCTCCAGGACTAGTGCCCATAATAACATGACTACAGCATGTGAGCCCAGGTCTGACCGCGCTCTCCCCTCGCCAGATGACCGCATCTGCTCGCCACCCTTCATGGAGCTCACAAGCCTGTGCGGAGAGGACACCATGCAGCTCCTGGAGAAGAACGGCCTGACCTTCCCGTTCAGTGCGTACCCCGCCCGGCACACCGGCCCCACCCGCCGCTCTGGGTGGGAGGGGGTGGGATGTGGCATGTGAATGCCCAGCCACAGAGCCCTACAGTCCAGGGCCGCCACGGTCCGGCAGAGCCATAGACCCCAGGTGGCCTCTGGGATCTCCTTCCTGGTCACACCCAGTGCCCTGCAGGATGGGTCCGGCAGCATTGATGACCCCACTAATCCTCTCTGCTTCTCTCTCCTGCCCTCAGTCTGCAAGACCAGAGTGGCTCACGGCACCAGCTCTCATGAGGTAAGAGGTCATCTGACACCTGCCCCCCCCCCCCCACCTCCGTCAGCTCCTCGCCCTGCCAGGGCTTTGTGCATTCCGACCAATGCAGTAGGACCAAGCTCAGCCAGAACTCTGTTCACAGAGCCCACCCCATTCCCCAACCCCAGTGCCTGCTGAGTTCCCCACCACCTTCCTTCTGCCGGGTAGGCTCTGGGGGGTGGGGGGTAGGGGGTGGGTGGAAGTATGACCGTGAGCAGTGGTGTGCGATGGACCAGCCTCCACTCCAGTCGGTCAGTGGGGAGCAGGGGTCACTCATACCATCAGTCCCAGCCTGGCTCCAGTGTGACCTCACCTCCCCCACCCGTGCATTTCGGAGCTGCCGCCTGCACTATGTACTGTTCTTCTGAGGGGGCCCCCTCCCACTGGGAAATCGAGAGCAAAGCCATTGAGAGCTCACAGGTGGACAGACTGCTTGCTTGGTGACTACTTTGGGGAATGAGAAGTGGGCATTTCTCTTTGGGGTCCTCTCTCCTATCCCATCCTGTCCAAGCCTGGCCTTGGAATGCTCCATCCTGGCCCTAGCCAGCCTCCCTGCCCAGTGGCTTGCTGAAACCAGCCATAGCTCTCCTGCACAGCCTCATCCCACTCTCCGTGGAGTGGCTGAAGTGTTTGAGCCACTGATCTTGCCATTAGCAGCCTGACCCACCGTGCCACCAGGGCTCCTAGGGCAGAGACTTCGGCCTGGTTAAGTAAGTTCACCAACCAGAAGGAAGACTAGCTACCACCCTCCATGTGTACCACTCCGTTACACTGGGTTCACACAGCTGTGTGGCTTCACTCTTCAGCTTGACCCACTGTGCAGCCCCTCGCTTTTTGAAAACACAGAAACAAACAGAAAGTTCCCAGCATCCTGTGCCACCCAGTGTCCACGCTGACTCTTGGGCCAGAGCTGGGGCTTGCACCCCGTCTGCCCAGGAGACCCCCACGTGCGTGTGCACACCTGAGCACTCTGCTTCCTCACTGAAGCCTTCATGTCGGCTTTTGCCCCACCCAGCTGGGCGCCTGGCTCCTGGGAGCAGCACGGTGTGACAGCTGATGGGGAGGTGCCACCAGTGCAGGCGACCAGCTGTCCAGGGCCTGTAATCCCTGCTGAGCCAGCCCCGAGCATCTCGTGGCTCCTGCTTAGGAGGGCCTGGGGATTATCTGTAAACCCCAGCCCAACAGCTGAGATAAAGTTTGCTGATCCCCGGCCCCTTTGTCCTACCTCGGGGCAGACCTGGCCCTGGCTGCCGCCTCTGCTCCTCCATCCGAAGTCCCTTCCATGCCCCAGGGGCGTGCGGAGTGGGGAGCAGCCTACACTGGCCTTTTCCAACTGCTGAGAGCATTCGTGGGGTAAGAGGGCTGGCCTGTTGCCAGGCAGACCTGGGTCCATCCCAGGTCCCCTCCTTTCCTCCATGTCACTTCTCAGACCTCCGCTTCCTCATCTGTAAGCCAAGGGGAGGGGATAGCAGTGCCCACCTCAGATATGAATTGTGCGGGTGACCCCAGGCAGCTGACATGGGGTGGCTAGCGCGAGGACTGCATGTTGTGAACCCCTTCTGGGCCAGCTCTTCTCATGGCTCAAACTTGAGCCAAGCCTCTGCCCCTGAGCTGGCGCCTTCCCGCTCTGCCCGAGGGCACTCCGTCCAGGTGTCCCACCCCCTGGCGGTATGCGGTACACAGCCTGTGCAGCTCTCCCTGGTGGACTGTGGGACTCAGGGTTCCCAAACCCCACCGCATGAGCGACCTCTAGGTGCCCTTGAGCCCTACTCCATTCCCTCTGCTTGCTGCTGATCTGGGCTCGGGACCCTCCAATGGACCCCCCCCCTCTGCCCCTGCCTCCTCAGATGGCCATCGTGTTCAACCAGGAGGGCCTGAGTGCCATCCAGCCGCCCTGCGTGGTCCAGAATTTCATCAACCATAACGCCGTCCTGTACAAGGTGTTTGTGGTCGGCGAGTCCTACACCGTGGTGCAGAGACCCTCCCTCAAGAACTTCTCTGCGGGCATGTCAGGTAAGCAGGCTGAGACTGATCCTGGGCCCAGTCTGCCCCCCCACCCCCTCCCTGAGCTGTGTCTGAGATGGGAGGTGGGGACGGGAAACGATGGGGTGGGTGGCGTTGCCTGGGCCCGCACCAAAGAAGGTCTTGGGGAATGAGTACCAGAGCCCAGCATACCCTCTTCAACTCCAGGAAGCTTCTGGAAGGTTTCTGCAGGCAGCACCGTGGAGGAGAGGCAGCTAATAAATGTGGTCAGCATACCAGCTGCTTGTCTACCGGGGAGAGGGGTGGAGGTGGGGGGTACACACCCTCCTCGATGGTTTCCTCCCTGTAGGAGACAAAGGCCAGGCCACTGCTGAGGTGTCCCTGGAGCCCGCCACAGGTCTTTCTGCTCCTGGGGACCTGGTAGAGTTGTAGTGGGCAGTGCCCTGCATCGGGGCATATTCCAGTTGGCCCTGTGCACGCAGCCAGCAGGTTAGCCGAGGGCCTGCACGTCCAGGGCAGCCTTCACAGCTGGCCTCTCAGCCCAAGTGCAGCTCCGGAGACTTGCTCTCCCGGCTCTGCAGGCAAGCCCCAGGGGACTTTCCAGAAGGTCGGGGCAGCGCAGCGTTCCAGAGGACTCCCAGAAGGGGGAGTGTGTTGACACATACCTTCTGAGGGAAACACCTTGTGCGTGGTTCTCCGAGGGGACCGTGTGGGGCCTGTGTCTTGAGGGGAACTTCCTATAACCAAAGGAAGCGTTGCACTTGTGTCACCAGGGGGGAACGTGCGCTCCCCGAGGCTGGGAAGTGGCCCAGCTGGCTGCTGCAAGCAGATGTGTCTTCTTAAAGCCTCCCCTCCTGAGACTCCCTGCCCCTCCCGCCCCGTGGCTCTCCTCTAGAGCGAGCTTCAGCTGTCCCCCTTTCCCCAAATGACCTTCTTCTTTGCACAAACACCATGTCAGCAGCAGCCTCTGCCCTCCCTAGCAGGGTCTGCCAGGCCAGCCCTGGCATTGGAGGGTCCCAGTCGTGCCCCACCCCACCCGCCCTCAGGGATGGTGATCTAGGAGGGGGCCAGTGTTGGCAGCCACAAACGCCAGCATGCTTGGCTGCGAGCCCAAGGTTTGTGGTTCCGACGTGCGTCCCCAGCAGCTCCGTGGGAGGCGGGAGAAAGGCCTGGCACTCTGCCCCATTGAGATGACAGCCCCAAGGATGTGCTGGGACAGTGCCCCTCTGCCGCAGGGGCCACAGTTGAGAAGACACCGTGACATATAAAATACCGGGGACTCAGCTTCCGTGTCATGGGCATGAGACACCCTTACGGACAGACCGTGGGCACGGAGAAGGACAAGATAACACTCCACTTGGGAGGGTGTCAGTCGCATGCTTGAATTCCACGGAAGCTCGGAAATACCCAGAGTTGTTATAACTTGGGCAGTTGTGTCTCTCACCCAAATCTATATGCCTCCAGAAGAAATCGGCCTCTAGCTCCTTTTCCTCCCCACCCAACGGCAGGTTTGGAAACACTGACCCTTTTTTACCCCTCCTGCTTTGAAGATGCCGGGCCAGTTACCATTGCGGGGGGTGGGGGGGGGTGGGGGGGGGCAGTTCCCATGAAATGCAGATCAGGACAGACACAGAGACATGGGGACGGTTTCCAGGTTGGAGTGAATGTGGGAACTCTCCAGGGGGATTATGTCCCCAAAGTTGTCCCCGTGTTTACTGTCCTCAGGACTCCTGGCTTTGTCCTTGCAACCTTTTCATCTTCTACCTGATGTACAGTGAGATGACTTAATGGGAAAGTGGCCCTTCAAACTGGACCCATGGTGAGGAACTAGTGGCCTGGCTTCTACCAGCCTTATTTCCCACCCCACCCCCTCCCATGTCCCCAGCCCTCTGGCGCCAGTGGCCCAAGTGGCAGGCCCCAGAGTGCCCGCTGTGCACGTGGGGAGGTGGTTCGGACTCTTGCATGGAGATGAGGACACACGTTTCCATTCCGAGCTGCCAGTTTTTTGGTTCTCGGGGGCACTTTTGTGTCAACTGCCGCCCTGATGACGCCTGGTGGCCCCCAGGCCAACAGAACGAGTGCTCGCCCTCAGCTGTCCCCACAACCAGTTCCCGGTCAGTTCCACCAGGCCCCACTGTTCTAGTGCACAGTGGGCTGGAAGCTGCTGAAACCCATTCACATCAGAGCAGCGTGCAGGCCCCCTGCTGACAGACGTGGCCGCACTGTCCATTCAAAAGTGACACCCTGCTCTCGCACACGGAGGGCGGGAATGCTCCAGTGAGTCAGGGTGTCCTCCCCGCGGGACTGCGTTCACCTCTGCCCAGCCGTTGCTGGGACTGACGTGACACCCTCAGACAGGATAGATGTGCCCTTAGCTGTGGCTCTAGGCCCGTGTCCCACGTCAGCCTGGGGTGGATCCCTGGACGCTTCCCTCTAGCTAAAGATGAGCAGCCTTCTTGCTCTTCTTCCTGTGGGGGTGGGCTCCCTCCTGTTGACCTTTACTCTGAGCAGATAACCCCCGCTCAGACACCCAGCCCTATGCTGGGGTCCTCACACACCCACCGTGGGCCTTGTTCCTCGTAGAACAAAGGTTCCTAAGCTTACTCTGTCTGCCCCTCCCTCTCCAGGGAGAAGCGAGTGACACACACAGCCCCTCCCTCCCCACCAATGACAAGCCTTTGTATTCTCGCCCAGCCTCCAGGATAAAGTGTAGCATCTGCTTTTGCAGCCCCCTGGATGGTTCCAGCACCCCACCGCCTTAAAGCCACCCCGAGAACACGTACAGTGCAGAGCAAGAGTCTGCCAGGGGCCAGGTGGTGAATATTCTCCACTCCCCAAGAGCTGTTCAGGGAGAGAGCAGCCCAGGGTGATATATTAATAAGCAAGCGTGACTTCGTCCCAATAAAACTTTATTTAAAAACACAGGTGAGGGGCCGGATTTGGACTGCCGCTTACCAAGCCCTGGTGGCCAGTCGTTGACATTGGTCCACCTACCGGAAGGTTGGAGGGTTTGAACCCGATGGAGAAACTCTCTGTGGTCAGGGTGGGGGGCCAACTCCTAGTGCCCCTGTGAGACAATGACTTCAATGTGATGGGATGTATGGAACGGGTGTGTGCAGGAAGCCGAGGGAGAGCTGGGCTGCCGGGGGTCTTGCCCTCGGGAGCTTGTGTTCTAGTTGTGCTTAGCAGGGAAGTGGAGGTGGGGTCGCCCTCATGACTCTTGTTGCCCCCCCCACCTCCCAACAGACCCCAGCACCCTGGGGCGAGGCGGTTCCTCAGCAGGACTGGTCCAGGGAGGGCATTGGATGGCCCAGAAAGCCAGGCTGCTCTTGTGAAGAAGGGCCCGGGCCAGGGAGGGAGGAAGGGTCTGGAGGCCAAGGTTTGTCCAGGGGTTCCGAACCCTCAGGCTGCCTGAAGATCCTATGGGGGAGTCGGGGGAGCTTTGGCCACAGTGGTTCTCCTGGGGTCCTGCTCCCTTTGGGCGTGCATTGGAAGCTTGGAGGGGGGAACTTGGAAGCTGCTTATGAGAGGAGTTGAACAGTGGTGTTCCCCACTGCCATGGGGTGGCAATCTGCCACGGGCCTGGCTGTCTGTTGGTCCCCCGATGTTGGCCCCCCGCCTCGCTCTGGAACTGAGGGTGAGTGGGTGGGGTGGCAGCCGGAGCTGGGCTGGCTCCCTGCAGCCCTGGCCCAGGGCTTCGCTGTGCCTGCAGGCCCTCTCCTCGGCCCCCAGAGCTAGAGACGGGTGGTCGGGTCTCGTCAGCCCTGTGGGGTGTCTGTTTCCCCAGGCTCTGGTCCCAGCAGCGGGAGGACAGTGAGGCCCGGCGGGGCGGCCAGGGGCCTGTGCGAGCCGCTAGCAGGAAGGACGCCAGGTACACCTCGTGCTCCCTGCTTGGCCTCCACCCGAATCACTCCAACGCATGATCGCCGGGGCCTCCGAGGCCTCGCCGGGCCGGAGGGGTCAGGGGGCTCCGTGACTGCTCACGATCTCGTGATTCTTGCATCCTGGGCCCCGCTTCAGGGGCTCGAGAGCGCGCATCTGCTCCACAAGACGGTCCGTCTGCAACCGCCGTGTGGCCCAGGACTTCTCTCACCTGGGGCTGGAGGGGTGGGGAGGGCACCTGTGGTCACCGGCGTCGTTCGCAGACTGAGGCCGAGGGTGGGCGAGGAGTGGGCTGTGGGCGGAGGCCCCTGGGACGTCCACAGCCAGGCAGAAACGTCCTCGGAGCCACTTTGTGTGAGGTGAGGGGGCTCCCCCACCACGTGTCCCCTAGCCACACCTGCTGGCGGGTTCCTGAGCAGGCCCCCCCCAGAGTCCGAGGGGCAGCCACGCGGTCGGGCTTGTGGGACAGACAGAGCAGTGCTCACTCCTGCGCCCCTCCACCCATCCGTCCCTTCATGAAGTTTCCATGGACACACTTGGAGTGGGGAGGCCGGCGGGCAGGGGGTGGCCAGTGCTGTCATTGGACCGCGGAACAGAAGCCCCAGTGGCTGCCTCCATGGCAGGGCGGCACTGCCCCCTGGTGTCGGGCGGTGGGACGGCTCTAACGGGGGCCCTGCTCCGCCTCTTGCAGATCGAGAATCCATCTTCTTCAACAGCCACAACGTGTCCAAGCCTGAGTCCTCGTCCGTGCTGACTGCGGTATGTTCCCCAGGCTGGGGCAGGGCTGGGCAGGGTAGAAGGATGTCAAGGTCCAAAGGCCACCCGTCCCCCCAGCCCCAACACACGCACGCACGCACACTCACTACCCTCTTGCTTAGTGCCTTTGCCCTGTTTGCAAAGCCCCCTGTCCCTGCTTCTCTGCCACTTGTGTGTGCCAGCCTCTGTGCTAGATGCCCACCCACCCCAGCCAGGGCAAGGCCCTGTGCCCAGCCACTGTGTGCTCAGCCCACTGACACCTCCACGTTTCCACGGCACTACAGACCCTCAGAGCCTTTTGGTTGCAGAGCTGGTGACTGGAGGGGCTGTTCACCCCAGGGCAGACGTTAGAATTGCTGAGGCCCTCCCACCCCCGCCCAGGGCACTGACACCCTTCCCTGACCTCTGCTGGCCGCCCCCTCCTGGAGACCATGGCTGGCCCACTGTCTGCGAGGCCTGGGTTCGTCTGTCCATGGACCCCGCTCCCTAAGAGGAGCCCAGCAGGTCCCCTCCTCTGAAGCTGCCGCCTTGTCCTCTGGCCCCAGGCCTGAGCCTAGGCTGTCTGTGCCAGGAGGGTGGTCATGGTGCACAGGGCTGGGGCCTGGGGACTCCACACCCTTAAGAAAGGAGCAGACTTCCAGAATAATCTCTGAGTGAGGATGACCTGGGGTAGGCAGGCTGTCAGCCTGGCCTTGCAGAACCCTGCAGCTCCCAAGAGGGAAGGTTTTGCTTAGGCCTTTCCAGAAACTTCTAGCCAATCCAAGTCAACAGGCCTTCTGGGACAGGAGCCGGGCAGCAGAGAGGGCAGAGGGGACTTGGTGCCACCCAGCCTTTGCCAGTGTGCCCGCTGTGGCCTCTCTCTCTCTCTCTCTCTCTCCCCCCCCCCCCCCCCCCCACACACACACACATACACATATACACACGCTGGGTAGATAGCTATCTAGGGCAGTTAGCTAATGGCAAAGGGACCTGAAAATCACCTCCTCGACCTCGATGATCTCCTCTGTGACATGGGAAGGTCAGCCGAGAGACGTGCAGTCACAGGAGAGAGGGACGGGCACTCAGCCCTGCCGGCACAAGAGGGGCCATTCCCTGCTTCCCCTTGGCCCCCTGTGAGCAGGCCTCACCCCCACCCCCAACATCAGCCCGACAGCTTGTGACCTTGGACAAGCCTGTATCCTCTCGGGTGACTGGGGGAGCGAGTCACTGGATGACAAGCACTGGCGCTGGCTAGCATGGTCAGGGGAGTGGGCAGTGAGGACGGGGACCCCCTCCTGACCTCCATGAGGACCTCCGAGTCCGAGACCCCCCCACACCCCCAGCTGGGTTTGGGTGCAGAGAGGTCTCCCTGGGGTCACTGAAGGAGGTCTTTGGTCTCTCAGCCCCCTGGGAGTAGCTTCCGTGCCACAGTCACTGGCTCCTGCTGCAGCCCAGCTATGTCACCGCCCCATTTGTTAGCAATGCATGGCCTGGCGCCTTCGATGTTGGGCTGGTAGCTGCAAGGTCAGCAGTTCAAAACCACCAGCTGCTCTGATGCAAAGGTTCTGTAGCTCCGGGAGAAAGAGTTCTGTCCCAGAAGCCCATCGGGCAGTTCCCACCTGCCCTGCAGGGTCACCAGCAGGCGGACTGAACTCGGCGGCAGTGGGTCTTGCTTTCTTGTTAGGCCGAAAAAGAGAGTCCCTGACAGGCTGCAAGCAGCACTGGGTCCCTGGTGTGCAGAGGGAGAACCCTGCCCTGACTCCTCACCCCCAGCCGCTGGACTGGCTCTAGACCAAGCAGCGCCGAGGGGGACATCACACAGCTCAGGGCCCTGCTCCTTAGAGAATGCTGCCCGGGTCAGCCCTTACACAGCGGGTCCACGGGTGGGCGGGCCCTGAGCCTTTCTGCCCCTGTGCTGGGAAAGGGCCATTGGTCCCTGGTGACCAGGGCTCCGGCCCCTCAGTGTTACCTCACTGTTGAGCTTTAGAAACTGGAGAGAAATAAGCTAGACCAAATCAAATAAAAACTGGAGAGTCGCCCAAACCTGCGGCCCACCTCGAGTCCTAGCCAAGTCCACCTAAAGCGTGCCGCCTGAGAGCGACAATTCGGACTCACACTCCACACACACCTTCTCCCCGGGACACCCTGCCCCAGCAGGCAGCCCCACCGCACTCCCGCCGCCCACTCCGGATCACAGAAGACTGCGCATAGGGCATCTTTCACTTGGCGCAGCGCTCCGCCCACCTACCTGCCTCCAGGTGCAGCTCACGCCTCTTGGCCAGTGCCCTTGCAGACCCCACATCCCCCACCCGCTGCCCCAAGGGACCTGTGCCCCATCCAGGCACTGACCCTCTCCGAGCCTCGACGCCCCTGTCCCTAAAACGCTTGCCCAAGCCCCAGTGCCCCATGTGTGAGGACAAGACGTACATGTGCCCGTGAACCCTGTCCCCGCTGCGTGGTGATGGGGCGGGTCCTCCTTGGAGATGGAGGGCCGGGGCCGAGAGACCCGTGCAGACGGGCGGGCACGGGGCAGGCAGCCCCACCTCGGTGCCCAGGCCTGACCCCTCCTCCGTGTTGCAGCTGGACAAGATCGAGGGCGTGTTCGAGCGACCGTGTGATGAGGTCATCCGCGCGCTGTCCCGGGCCCTGCGGCAGGCGCTGGGCGTGTCGCTCTTCGGGATCGACATCATTATCAACAACCAGACGGGGCAGCACGCCGTCATCGACATCAACGCCTTCCCAGGTGGGCGCCGCTCCCGCCCGCAGCCACCCCGAGGGATAACGGGGGTCACGGAGAAGGGCCCGCCTTGCCCTCTTGAGCTCTCTTGCTGTTGGGGGGTCTGGGCCAAGGGGAACCCCCCAGAGCTCGTGGGAGGAGGGTGAAGCAGGCCTGAGCACAGAGTACCAAGCTGCTGCTCAGGACAGAGGTCTGCAGGCCACTGACCGCCAGGCAGTGCCAATCAGAATCCCAGCCCTGTTCCCTTTGTTCCCGTGTTTGCGCGACATCCCGGGTTTCTGTTCGCCGCTCTTGCTCCTAGACCGCCAGCCCGAGGGGTGCGGACAGTCCCCAGAGGATGAGCCCTGCATCTGGGGCGGACTGGCTCAGGCAGGCAGAAACGAGCAGGCAGCAGCTCCCGCGGCCACCCTGGGATACTTGCTCTGCCAGGCCCCGGCCCTGCACCCCCTCTGCCAGCCTCAGCACTCCTGTGTCCCAGCCCCGATTCCCAGGGGCTCAGGCCGAGACCGGGACAGTAACTCCTGGGATCCTCCCCAGGCTGTTTCCCAGGACCCTTGGTTTCCTCCCCGTGCTGCTCAGCTCACGGGATGCTGGGCCAGCAGAGCCCGCTCCCAGGAACAGCCGTCTCTGGCAACAGGGACACCTGCGGCCTGTGGGGTGGGCCTAGCTCCTGTCCCTTGGAAATAGCCCCCACACCCAGGCTTGTGAGCCCTAGCTCTGAGGGCAGGGGTCTCACAGACACGGGGCCGGTCCCAGAGAACCCGAGCGGCTATGGGGTGACTCGGGAGTAGCGCTTCCCCGATGCAGCCCTCTTTCTGCAGTGCAGTCGAGAGCAGACCTCCCCCCCACAGGCCCCGGTAGCCGGGCGGTGTGGGGGGGCCTGTGGGTCAGCCATGCTGTGAGGGGCCCATCGCCTCTGATCTCAGGGCCGGCACAGCCTGTGCCTCCCCGTGGGGGTGGGGGTGGAGGTGGTGAATGAGCATGGCTGTGGGTACACGCCCTCCTCCTTCCCTGGGTGCTGCCATCATCACATGCTGCTGTAGGCACAGCTCTGTGGGTGGAGACGCACCCCCCTCCCCCCAAGGACTAGGTTCCCACAGAGTCCTGGCAGCCCAAGGGCCTCCCTCAGTCATGTTGCCAGGTGACAGCCCACGGGCGCAGGGCTGGCTGTGAGTATGAGCGGCTTCTCAGTAAGTCTGCGCTGTAGACACTGAGGCAGGATGGCTGCCAGCCTCAGAGAGGGCCCACTGCTAGCCCCCACTGCCCTGGCCCTGGGGGACAGCAGCCAGTGAGAAAGCAGAGGTCAGGGTGGTGCAGACTCCCGGCTACAGTGTTACAGGGCCGACCGGGGTGAAGGGGACCCTTAGGTCAGACTCCTAGTGAGATGGGCACTGGAATCTGAGGCCTCTACACAGCTGGCCTTGCCGTTGTATCTGGTGGGGGATGGGTGGCAGCACATGGCTTCCTGGGACCGGCAGGGCCCCCCCCCCCACACACACACACACAGGGCAGGTTTTCATACGTGCGCCCGATTGTGAGTGGCATACTCATAAGTCCAGGGTGGAAAGCAGAGGTACTGGGGCTGGTGTGCTCACTCTGGAGCTGAGGAGTCCCCCCAAAGCAGACGGGCTCCGAGCCTCTGCCCTGGGTGTACAGGAGGGTGGGTGAGAGGCCAGGAACAGATGGGCTGATGGTGCAGGGTGGGCGCCCAGGCGGTCAGAGGCTGCCCAGAGGACAGGGCCAGGAGACAAAGGGATGGAGACAGGGAGGCTGGAGCCCAGGACAGGGAGAGTCTGTGTCCAGGTGTCCGATGGGGGAGGTCGAGGCAGGCACCACCCCAGTGCTTTGCTGCGGACTCTGCCAGACTGGGTGCCGCCCTCCCCGGGACTCAGCGAGTGTGCGGCCGCACAGAGGTTGAATCACTGGCCAGGGTCGCCCGCTCCTCAGCGACGGAGCCCGGACTGGGCCTCAGAGGAGGGTTCATCTCCCTAGGGTGGGGTGCGTGGGCCCTGGGGAGCAAAGGAAGGGCCTGTTGATCCCCCTGGCTGTGGCCACTCAGGGCTGCCTGCGCGCTGCCTGGACAGGAAAGGACAGCCCAGTCTAGCATGGACTGCCTCCACCTGCACCCCAACCCATGACCAGTGGTGCACACTCAGCCCGCTGTGAAATGTGGGCGTTCCGCATCCGCACGTGGGGAATCTGAGGCCTATGATCCCACCAGACCCCCAGGGTCCAGGAGAATTCACTGCTCAGCATGAGGAGCAGGCCTTAGACCTTGCCAGCCCCTCCCCACCATGCTCACACTGGCTGGGTGGTGGGTGGCTTGGCCATGGATCCAGGAGCCTGCTCGGAGGTTCTGGCTTATCTGCAGTGCTTCACCCTCCTCTCCAGCGGGTGGGCATCAGGGACCCTGCCCCCCCCCTCCCCTCCACGCCTGCACACTGCCCTGCTCACGGCCTGTGCTCTCTCCACCCCCACCCCCCTTCCAGGCTACGAGGGCGTGAGCGAGTTCTTCACCGACCTCCTGAACCACATCGCCACCGTCCTGCAGGGCCAGAGCACGAGCGCGGGGGACGCCGGGGACGCAGCCCCGCGGAGGCATAGCAGGCTCCTGGCCGAGCAGGCGGGCGAGCGGACGTGCAGCGCCAGCCCCGGCTGCTGCAGCCTGAGGGGCCCGGACCCTGCCTGGAGGGCGGAGGCCGACCCGGGCAGCTCGGCGGCCAAGCTGCCGCACCAGAGACTGGGCTGCACGGCGGCCGTGTCCCCCAGCTTCCAGCAGCACTGCGTGGCCTCCCTGACCACCAAGGCCTCCTCCCAGTAGCCGCCACAAAGGCCGCCGCTGCCGGGACCATGACGACGCACTCCCTGGTCTGATTCCCTCTCCCCGTGTCCCCGACTTGCCGACCTCCTGACCTAGAGGGTGGGGGAGGGGAGAGACCCCTTGTCCCCACCCCCCACCCCCGCCCTGCCCTCCTCTACTGAGTTTACACGCTGTGTTTTCAACACTAGGCCTGACTGTGAGCTGCAGGGGTGTGCCCAGCACAGGCGTGCGGGTGTGTGTCCCAGTGTGCGTGCATGTACATGTGCACTGTATCTGTGTGTGTGTCTGGTGGCTGCTGGGGATCCCAAGGGGACACCCTTGGCCAGGTGCCAGCTGCAGCCCAGGGAGTGAGCACATCCCCTTCTCTCTGAGCCCCCACCTCATACCCCGCACCCTCCCCCGCAGCTTGGTCAGGCGTGAGACCCTCAGCCCCACCACTGGGGTGACTGATACACACACACACACACACACACACACACACACACACATATACACAAGCAGGAGCCTTCGGCCCACAGCTGCCCCGAGACACAGAGATCCCAGGCCCGGGGTCCATTCCTCCATTGCCCAGGCCCCTATGAAAGGGATGGACAGTCCAGTAGAAGGCCGAGGCCTCCTGTCCATTTCCTGGAGTCCACCAGCCACATGACCATGGGCTCTGGCCACAGCCTTCCCTGAGGTGCCTGAGGCCAGCCCCTCCCCACGTGTCCCCCAAGAGCCTGTCTCCTGTCTGTCAACGGGCAGGGCAGCCAGGGGACACTGAGGACCAGCAGACTACTCTTGAGACTCTCCTCTGCCTTGCTCCGAGAGGCAGCCGGCATCGGGGCAGGTGTGGGGAGTTGGTCATCCCCTGTGGGGGGCACTGCCTATGTGTCCAGCCTCCGCCTCCCCCCGTACACACGGCCCGCTGGCAGCACACGAGGTCCGTGGCTGGCAGGGCTGGGAGGCAGATGCCCCGGGTGTGGTGGTGAGGGGCGGACACCCCCAGCCCCTTGGAGAAGCTGTGCTGTGTGTGGTTGGGGTGGTCCGAGAGGCGGGGGCTCTCAGGACCTCCTCCCACGGTGAACCAATGTGGGGAAGGCCTGCCGCAGCAAGAGCATCGCGGCCTCTGCACTGCTTTGTCTCCGAATAAACTACTGAGATCAACTGCGCCCTTGTTTGCGGCAGGCCGGGCGGACACTGGGGTCGGGCCGACACTGGGGTCGGGCAGCCTCTCCGCGGCAGCACTTGGTAAACAGCTTCCCCTTCCATTTAGAACAGCAGGGGTCGAACAACCCTTTCACAGGGCCTGCCCGATGCATAACAGCAAAACGACAGTTATAAAGCAGCAACAACAATGTTATGGCCGGGGGTTCACCACCACAGGAGGAACTGCGACAGGCCCGCAGCGCTAGGAAGGTTGAGAATGACCACTGGTCGATCGAGGCGCTCACAGTCTCCGCCAGCCCAGGACATGCGGCCGCCAGGAACCCTGACCCCAGGTTCTTCCTGTGGCCCATACTCTGCCCACTGTCAGGCACATTGTCGGCGGCATCCTCGCCACCTGTTCAGGTGCTGAGAGCCGCCATGGCTGTTTCAGGTGCTGGAAATGGGGTGGGGTGCCCTTGACAACCTGCACCCGCCCTTGCCAGCTGGCACTGACTGCCCACTCCTGTGCCTGCAGGCCTCCTGCCCCAGACAGGGACCCGCCAGCCCGTGAGAAGGAGGAAGGAACCCTGCTCTCGGAAGGGCACTGGCTGTGATGACCACTTGTTCTTTAATGAGACCCTCGCCCCGGTTTGTGTGTGAGGAACAAGTGTGACCTCACTGCGTCCCCTGAACCATCCCACAGAGGAGCTGTGGTGGAGCAGGCATGGCCTGTGAGTTGGCCAGCATCAGGCAAGGCCAGCTGGACTGTCCCCAGGTGGGGGGCACATTGGGTGCTGTCTCAGCTGCACTGTGGTCTTGGATTGTCTGATGGTGGTAGGGGGGCTGGGGGCCCAACAGGCAGGATCCTATCTGGCTGACGTTTGGGGTAATGTCAGCGTCACTTGAAGGCTCCAGCTGAGGTGCGGGGGGGGGGGGGGGAGGTGCTTTGCTTATACAGACAGTGATGGGGCTCCTGGGTTGCCTAGCCCCCCATGGGCACCAGGCACGGGGTATCTGTCCTCACCGGCACACTCAGTTTCCCCCACCCCCAGCTCCTTGTCACTGGCGTCCGGACGCTGTGACTTTGTGTCACGTGCTGGGCCTTGAGCTGCCAGGGAGCCACCTGCAGGTCTCCCTGGGGTTCATGCAGGAGCTTGCAGTGTGTGAAAGCCGTCTGTGGGCCCCCACCAGTGAGGGAGAAGAAGGCGGAGAGACTTCCTTTCTCAACAGGAGGATGTCAGGGCGTTTTCAGGCCAGCGGGAGAGCAGCTGGTGGCTGCTTCCAATCAGGAAACTGCCAGCTGGTTCCTGCATGCCAAGCCCCCACAGTCCACAGAGAATTGGTGAATGCATACGCTGCTGCCCACGTGCTTGGGGTGTCCACCCGCAAAACCTCAGCTGCCCCTTTCCACCCAATGGCAGCTTCCCTGGGGTCCATGGAGCTGGGATCCCTGCTCCCCGGTACCCTCCACCAGACCCCAGAGAAAGTATTTATTCCTGGGGGAGGGGAGGAAGCTGGCTCCCCCTTTGATGCCAGGCTCCTGACAGAAGGGATGGGTCTGCACCCCACTGCCCCAGTGCCCCCTCCACCAGCACCTTGTGTTCAGAGGAAAGCTGGAGGCCCCTGATGGGGCACTTGGGACAGCATGTTTGAGCGGGGCCTGCCAGGACCCACCCAGCCCACCAGCCATTCTCCAGAAGTGACCTGGCCCCCTCCTTCCACTGCCCGACCGACCCCTCTCCAGCCCTGTCTGAAGCTTCCCCTGATGTGCCCTTCAGCGCCCTGTGGAGGGTGACACCTAGGCGTTGGGGCAAATGTCCTGTGCGTGACTCGGTTCACAGACACGGCATCAGACCCCCTAGCTGTGTGTCCGTGTCTAAACATACTATGCCCGCGTACGTGCCCATGCCAACTCAGGGACCCCAGGCTCAGCAGGACAACCCTACCCACGGCGCTTCCAAGGCCGTCAGTCTCCCGCAGAGGCTTAAACTGCCCAAGTTCAACGTTGCCGTCAGGCCCTCCGCCACTGCACCTCCAGGACCCCGTGTCTGAATAGGAGATAACCCGGGGAGAGTCATTAGGTTCCAGTGTGTACATCGTTCGCTGCCCCCGGTTCTGACCCATAGCGGCTCTGAGACAGGCCAGAGCCACCCCTGTGGGTGTCCCAGACGTGCCTCTCTAAGATCAATCATTTTATTGGGGGCTCGTACGCCTCCCAGAGCAATCCACACATCACTTGGACCGTGCACTTTGGGACGTAGGTCGCCATCGACGGTCCGAGACTAACTGCAGAAGCAGAACGGCCCGCCTGTCTGAGCAGCCGCTGGTGGTTCCGGCTCACTTCGGACACCGCCGTGCCACGAGGGCGCCTGGTGGCAGCGGTTTCTACCTTCTTGGGGCCCTGCTCCTGAGCCCCGTTCTTACAGACGCGGACCACCGCCCCCACCCACCGGTGCAAGGGCCCCGGGCCACTGGCCCGCGTTTGCTTTGCCCGCGTAATCGCCCTGTGACTGCGGCATGGTGCCCTCACCCGCTCGTCATTGGCTAAGTAGTCTCGGGAGAGGGCGTTTTGATTGGTAGCCGTCTGATGGGATACGCCCACCCCCTGCCTTCTAGTTGGTTCTGCCTCACGATGTACTTTGTCAGTAAGCCTCTATGAAGCGGACAGCTGCTCCTTTCCCCGGAGTTGGCTGGTGGGTTTGAGTCACCCACCTTGTGGTTAGCTACCCCGCGCCATCAGACCCGAGAAGCCAAGCCCGCGGCTGCCATCGGGTCGGTTCTGACCCGGCGACCCTTCAGGACGCAGTAGAACTGCGCATGTCGGGCTCCGAGGCTGTGAATCGTGGGAGTGGGAAGCCGCCTCGTCCGCCTCCGGATCGCCCCACCCGCAGGCTCCTCCCAGCGCCCACATTCTTCCTGTAGCTGCTGGGGTGGGCGGGGGGCGGGGGGGGACAGTGCAAATCCAAGGGAGGAAGAAAGACTTCCGCCAGGCCCCTTCGAGCCGGCGACGGGCACAGTGGGCAGCCTGCCTTCCACCCTGGCAGCCGTGCCATCATGTAGCGTGTGTTGTGACTGTGGGGCCCTTGGGAAAGAAGAGGTGTCCCCATCGTATGGCTGAGGGCACAGTCCCCAAGAGGCACAAGCTATACAGCCAAGGACCTGGTTTTAGAGCCCGGCTTGCTCAGACGTAACTGCATGGAGCAGCCTTTTAGGGACTTGGATCCCAAACCCCGGTCCCCTGGACAGGCCGGTGATGCCCTGGCCTGGCCTCAGCAGGGAAATGTCAAGGCTGATGTGATGCTCTGGTCCCTCTCTGCTGACGTGTGTGTGAGGTGTGTAGGCCCCAAGGGGGGGCACCGCCAAGACCACCAGCCAGCCAACTGACCCTTCTTGCTGGCTTGCTTGAGCAAGTGGCTGGCAGTGACAAAAGTAAGTGGCCAGGGTAGCAATGTTGACAAGAGGTTGCATGCTGGAATCAGAAGAGGACTTGGAGTAAGGGGTACTGTGGCATTCACCTAATCCGGTGTCAATTTGAGAATTAAGCGTGTAGGGCTGGGGCTGAACCCCGGTGGCGTAGTGGTTGTGTACGGGACTGTGGCCGTTCAAATCCAGCAGCAGCTCTCCAGGAGCAAGGCTGGGCCTCCTCCCACCAGAGGGCAGTGATGCCCCTCCCCTAAAAAAGAAGAGTGTAGGGGTGGAGTCTAGCCTGTCAATCTGGAGATAGCCAATGAGATCTCTGTGTGGGCATGGCCTCCTGAGAATTCTGGGAAATCCGACTGTCTTTCCCCCTTGGAGGTGAGACTCACTCATCGGTCCCTTGGAGACGCTCTACAGTTAAGACACTGGAAGACATTGCAGCTGACAGGACACATAGCAGCATGCTGATAGACCCAGAATGCTGGAAACCAGAGGAGCCACAGGGAGGAGACCCCTCCCAGCGCTGAGATGCTTCTACCACCACTGGATACATAAGACTCTGCACCCACTGCCCTGCGGTTGTCCTGGTGTCATTGCAGGTGCTTTGTGGATCTGAAGAGGACGTATGGGCTAATATCTGACCTATGGCCCTGGGCTGGGCTGGGCTGGGCTATTTTTCTCAATGTTCAATTACTCTTGTATGGAAGCCTTTTTCTTATGCTCATCTGCATGTCTGTGGGTTTGTTTCTCTAGTCTACCTGGACAAACACAGATACCATTACTGATGTGTGGCTGAAAAGTACCAGAAAGATCTTTCCTTTCTGACTATGCAAAGACATTTGACTGCGTGGACCACACGACGATGGATAAGCATGGGAATTCCAGAACACCTCATTGTGCCCACGCAGAACTTGTACATGTTCAGGAGGCAGTTGTGTGACTAGAACAAGGGACTACTGCCTGGTTTAAAATCAGGAAAAGTGGACCTCACGGTTGTAGCCTCTCACCACACTTGATCGGCCGATGTGCTGAGCGGACCATCAGAGGAGCTGGCTTCAGGATTGAGGAAAGCTTGCTACCCTGTGGCGGGCAGATGACACCGCCCTGTCTGCTGGACGTGAGGAGGCCGGGAAGCACTCGAGGAGCATCAGCAATGGCAGCATGCAGGGTGGATGATTCAATGTGACGTCAACCCAAGCCCTCCCAACTGCATGAACAGGTCACATCACGATAAACTGGAGCCATAGGTAACATGATCAATGGAGAAAAGGTTGACGTCGTTAAGGATTTCGCCTTGCGTGGATCCCGCATCAAGGCTCGTGGAAGCAGCGGTTGAGAGATCAAGATAGGTTTTGCATTCGGCGAATCTGCGGTGCACGACTTCTAGAATGTGGAAGAGCAAGGATGTGGCTTTGAGGACTAAGGTGTGCCTGCCCCAGGCCGTGGTGTGTTCTCCACTGCATCCCATGTGTGCGGAACTTGGGTATTGAACAATGAAGACCATCGAAGAGTTGATACATCTGGATTGTGCTGGAGGAGAATATGGAAAGTACCGCTAAAAGGCAAAGCGATCTGTCTTGGGAAAGGACAGCCAGAGTGTTCCTTAGAGACCCGGACGGGGAGACTTGGTCTTACATACCTGGGCTATGTTGTCAGGAGAGACCAGGCCCTGGAGAAGGACATTATGTTTGGGAAGGGGAGGGACAGCAGAAAAAGAGGGCGGTCCTCGGAAAGATGGATGGACCCAGGGGCGGCATCCATGGGCTCAGGCGCAGGGCCAGCGCAGGGCCAGGCAGTGGGTCACTATGGGCCAGAGCTGACCCACGGTCCCTAACCACAGCTGCGAGGCTAGGTGCTTCCTCAGTGGGACCTCTGCCCCCTGTTCCTGGTGAGGAGTCAGGTTTTCTACCCTGGGCAGCCATCTTGTGCAGAAGATGGGTGGGCTCGACCCACCAGTCACAGCAGGCCGTGAGCACAGCAGTCTGGCCATCCAGCTGCTTGATGCTGCCTGGTCCTCACTCTGCCTGTGTCCTGGAGGAGTCAGTGCCTGCCACCCCCCAAAATCAAGTCTGAGCACCTCACTGCCCTCAAGCCCACTCTGACCCCGAGTGACCCCTACAGGACAGGACAGAACTAACCCTGTAGGTTTCTGCAGCTGTCAATCTTTACAGGAGAAGAAATCTTCCACTTTCTCCCATAAAGCAACCAGTGGGTTCGAATCGCAGACCTGGCGGTTAGAAGCCCAACTCATATGTTACCCCCAATGGCTCCCTGCTGTGCTCCAGTACATTGCCACGTGTGCCAGGCCCTGGGTCCTAGGCACAGGTCAGAGGTCAGATCATGACAGATTTAAGCCAGGAGCAACCCATAGCTCGGAGGCCGAAGCCAGGACCCAGTTCAGTGGCTGTGGTGTCGGCGGCACCAGAAAGTGTTGGCTTGGCCAGCCCTGCCACTGCAGGGCCCAGCTCACAGTCTGCAGGCAGCCGGGGCAGAGGAGGAGCAGTGGGGCCCTGGGCCAGCTATATGGCTTAACCCCGATGTCCTACCTGAGAGACAGGTGCCGGCGCGGGCCCCCCCCCCCCCCCCATCAGCTGAGGAAACGAAGGGCTTGCAGGCAGGAAATGACCCAGGGAGAGTCACCTTGGGATGAGCTCCCTGTCGCCTATGCTTTGGTCCAGCCCACTCCGAGTTGGGTGGGGGGCAGGGACAGAAGTCAAAGAAGCCACAAAGAGCCCCGAGCAGATTTATTTTCCACGGACGGGTTTTGTACCGACGGTGTTGGCCGGCTCTCGCCGAAGCCACCGTCTTTGCAGTGTGTTCAGTGGACCTGGGGGGTGGGAGGTGGGGATGGGGCAGGGACAGGCTTGCAGAAAGCTGCCTGTGCCCAGAGAGTGGACAGTGCTCAAAGTCGTGGGAGGTGGCTCTGCAGAGGGGCAGGGTCCAGTGCCCGAGCTGCCTGGCCAGGACCTGCGAGGGGCCCGCGGTCAGGACCCCACAGCGGCCCGCTCAGCCCCGCCGCAGTGCCTGCAGCTGGTGGGCCACCTTGTCCAGCTCTGCCTCGATGGCCGACAGGCTCTCCAGCTCCTGGTCCTGAGAGAAGACAGCAGGTCAGGCAGTGGTCAGCTGGATGCCCCCGTGGACTTGTCCAGCCCATGGAGACGATGACCAGAGTGCTCTGCAGATTGCTCAGTGACTTGGTGATTCAGGGTGCAGGGACCCCACACTCCAGGGGCCTGCCTGTCCAGGCCCAACTCCCCGAGTGGCTAGGAGGGGGGGTGGGGGGTGGAGGGGATCTGCTCTCTCTCGGGACCCAGGGAACCCAGCCCTGGTTGTGGGTGATGGCTCTTAGGTCTAGGCTTCTAGAACTTGCTCTGCAGGTCTCAGCTACCTGTGGAGCAGTGAGGGGCTGTAGCTACCTGACTGTCAGGTGGGTGATTCTGGGAGGAGGGAAGTCCCTGAGCCTGCTGTGTACCCTGGAAGCTTCCAGTGGCCCAGGCAGTGCGGGAGCCGAACCTGACAGGAGTGCGCCCCTGGCCAGGCCAGTCAACAGTCTCTGCTTTTGAGGGACTCCCTCAGGGGGCTCGGGCAGGTGGGCTGTATGTATGGAAATTGGCAGGGGGAGGGGCGTGGATTGTAGGTGCTGGGGAAACCTCTAAGAAGACCCTGGGCATATGGAGCACCTGTGCATGGATTCTGGAGACCCCGTACCTCCACCCTGCAGGACAGGGGTCTGTCCAGCATCTCAGAGCCCCCCCTCCTCTCCTGATTGCTAAGGGGCAGGGGGTACACAAAGGTGAACAGCGTGTTCTGTTGATGAGATGAGACCTGAGCTACCCCCTGTGGTCACTCCCTGTTCCCCGTGGGCAGTGGAGGCACATCTGCCCAGCGCACATCTGGGCCACCCTCCTGGCTCAGCTTCCCTGAAGCTGCGACTGGAGTCAGGGCCAGGGCTGTGTGCATGTGTGTGCGGGGAGGGGAAGGGGGCAGGGGTGTCCCAAGTGAGAGCCTTCTCCAGTCCCAGATGACATCCCACAGGCCGGTCCAGTCCCTCCCACCCTCCCCTGGGGCTGCACCTTCCTCTCCTAATCATAAGGGTAGCAGGGGCAGCCCACTCCCTAACCCCCATAGGTGGCAGGTCTGTGGGCACGGAGTGACCTGTCCCAGGCCTCACAGCGAGGGCAGACTCAGGTCTTCAATCTGCGCATCGGGCTGATCCTGCCCCCAACCCAGGAGGAGGCTGTGCCCAGCTGCCTTGGGGCCAGGAGAAGCCATGGGCCTCCAATCTGGAGACCTGTCCCCGCCCAGCTCAGGGCTGCGGGTCCCTGCTAACCTCTGTGGCCAACCTGCCCCTGGTGCCTCTGGGAACTCGCTCAACTGGCTCCCCAATCAGTTTTCTCTTCCACCCCCCATCTGGACGCCTCCCACCCCCGTGGGAGGGCCTGTGTCCTACCTCTGCTCTGTGGGATAAGCAGTCTCTCCCCCCGCCACCCCACGCTGCTCAGGTGCCTGGTCAAGTCCCCCTCGGTGCGCCCATACCAACCTCGGGTCTGCGGTTGGCACTGCCCTCCTCCTCCTTCTTCTCCTCTGGGTAGCCTCGGCCCGGCAGGGGCAGGCCCGCCTCTCCACTGTCTTCCTCGGACGACGGTCTCCAGCCTCGGCGCAGCTGGGGCCCGGGGCCCCTGAAGCCATAGCTCCGGGACCGGAAGGGGAGCTGCTTCATGGAGCGGTCAGGGTCCGAGTCCGCCGAGTCCTCCCCCGCCAGCCGCTTCTCGGCCGTCAGCTCCTTGGCCAGCTGGTCCATCTTGTTCCACCGCTTGGCCTCTTCCCACTCACTGGAGCGTAGCCCTTCCTGCTCCCCGCTCTCCCCGGCCCCGGGGAGGCCCTCGGAGGGCCCTGCTGTCTGCTCTTCCTCCTCCAGGGAGTCCTCCTGGGGCCCCTGCCCCTGGGAGGGCTGAGCTGCAGGCTTCCTGGCTCCCTCCAGGGCCCCACCTGGATCTGGGCGTGGAAAGAGCAGGACAGTTGCGGGGGTCACTATTTTACCTGGTCATGCCACTCCATGGGCAGCACCGGTCAAGGGCCAGGCAGCCTCTCCTGAACAGAGCCCGCTGGGGCAGGGCCACAATCCACTGCTCAGGCCCACTCTGCTTTCAGCTCCAGAGCCATGTGGGCCACCGGGGAGGGAGGACAGAGAGAGCCTCTCTCATCCCCGAGGTAAAGCAGAGACCGTCCCTACTCTCCCACACTGTACCTCTGCCCCTTCACCCTGCAGAACACCTCCCCCTTCCCCTCCCCCCCTCCTCCGGGCTCTGGGGGATGGAGGGTGGGGCTTGGGTTGGGAGTCAGATGAAGCTGGCTGGGGTGGAGCTCATTTAAATGAGCTGTGTGACTTTGGGCAAATCACTTAACCTCTCTGAGCCCTGGTTTCCCATCCAGAACCTAGAGCTGCCCTCTGCGGGAGGCTGCGGTGAAGGTGGGGGTCCCTCCCACACCTGCCCCCCATCCTGCCCCAGGGGGGCTTGGCTGTCATACGTACTCATGCCCCTCGGGCTCTCCTGGGAACCGAGGTTCGGGTGAGGGTTCAGTGTGGAGGTAGGGCCTTCCTCCTGGGAGACAGCCTTCTCTCCAGCCTCCTCTTCCTCTTCCTCCTCCTCCTCCTCCTCGACCTTTGCCTGATGCCCTGCATCCAGACTCTTCTCGCTGTCTACCTGCGGGGGGCTCCCAGGTGCCCCCTCGGCCCGGGAGCCTGGGGGTTTCTGCCCAGGGGGGCTGACTGGGGGGTGGGCATTGGCGGCATCCTCCTCTTCCTCCTCCTCCTCCTCCTCCTTAGCGACCTGCCGGCTCTCCGTCTCAGACTCCTGCCCAGAGGCTGGGGGAGGAGCACCATGGTTCTCTGCCTCTTCTGGGTCCCTTTTCTCCACCTGGTCCTCGGAGGACGCCTCTCTCGGGGCCTCTGAAAACAACAGCGAGTCGGGCCCTGGGGACCAGGCAGAGCCTCTGCCTCTGACACCAGTCTCCATCTTGGCCCCTGCATCGTCACCGCCCGCCGGCCGGAGCTGACACAGGGAGACGACCTCTGCCTCTGCTCCTCTAGATAGAATGCGTTCAAAGCAGGCCTTGCCGGTGACCCCAGGAGAGGGCCAGAGTCTGCTGCGGTGCTGGGTGACCTTGGAGAAGCCCGTCACCTCTCTGTGCCTCAGGGCACCATCAGCACCTTCCTCCACTCTGGGCAGTGCGTTCAGCCCCCCCAGGCTCTGTGGGGCACTGTCCAAAGGCCTTTTCTGACACTGGCTATGTCTGGGCTCAACTAGCCCCCACCCCACTGGCCTGGCCTCTGGCCAGCAGCTGACACTGACCCTTCAGCTCGGTCTTGTCCCCGTGGCTCTCCAGGACCTCGGAGAGTTCGTTCTCGAACCCCAGGTGGGTGGGCTTCTGCGGGTGGGCTCTCTCCTTGGCACCTGGGTGAGGAAAGCGGGGAGAAGAGCCCTCTGGTGAGAGCCGGAACCAGCAAAGGGTTCTTCATCTGTGAACCGGACACATGTGGTCCCAGCCTGCCCTGGGCTGGCGGGGGTGGGGCAGGAAGGGAGGTCTTCTTCAGGGGCCAGGGATCCCAGGGACCAGAGGCCTGGGCTGCTCTTCTGCCCCGACTCAGCAAGAGCCCTGGTTCCCCACCTGGCAAACAAGAATAGGCCCTGCTGCCCAGAGATGGAGCCGAGGGCTTCAGGGTGAGAGTGGAGAGTTAGAGGTCCTGGGACCTGGCTGATTGTCCCTTCACAGGGGATCTTGACTCAGGTGACCCCCACGTCCTGGCCCCAGCACTGCTGCTTGGCTTGAGTTTCCTTGCCAGGACCTGAGCCCCGTCTACCTGCAGTCAGAGACCTCCAGGCTGCTGCAGCCTCTCTGACTGCCCCTCCCCTGGGCCTGGCACGGGACAGCAGTGCTTCACCACAGTGGGCACCTCAGGGCGTCAGGCACAGCTCTGGCCCGAGGCCTACCTGGTGAGGTCACCCTGGGCAGCACAGACCCTGAAGACTAGGCTGTGTCTTCAGGCCCCTTCACACAGGGCAGGACTGCTTAGCTGTTCATGTGGGAACCCAGGAGAAGGAGCAGCTGGATGAACAGACACCCTCGGAAACCATTGTATGCGTGTGCACATGTTGTATGTGTGTATGTTGTGTCTATTGTATCGATATGTATGTGTTGGGTCTGTATATTGTGTCAATATGTGCATGTTGTATCTGTGTAATATGTGTGTATATTGTGTATGTGTTGTATCTCTATGTTGTATCTGTGTGTGTTATATGCATGCTGTGTATGTTGTACTTGTGTTGTATGTATGTGTATGTTGGACTTGTGTTGTATGTATGTGTATGTGCTGTAGGCATGTGTGTATTGTCCGCACATGTGCATGTTCTATGCATGTGTGTTCAATATCGATTTGCTTGTTGCTGCAGAGGGCCACAATCCTCCGCTGACCCCAAAGTTGGAGGTTGGAGTCCAGCTCAGAAGGGCAGACATTTGTTTCGACCCCCAGCCACTGGCCACCCTGTGGAGGACAGTGGCCCCACGTCAGGGAAGATGTTCACTGTGTGTCATTCAGGTCTGGTGACCCCAAGGCTGTGTGCAGAGGCTGTTTCAGGACCTACTCCTCTGTCAACATCCCTGCTGACATTCCATTGAATGGATGAAATTCCTTGGTCATCTCCCTTCCAAAGTGCTGGGTTGTGAGAAGATAGTTGATGTTCAGTCAAAGCAGCAGCACAGGGTTGACAATGACAGCTTCATACTATGCCTGGCCCAGCACCTACTGTGTGCCCCTTCTCCCTCCCAGCAAGTGCAGGAGGTGGACGGTGGGCCCTGGGAAGGACATTGTGAGGGCTGGAGAAGGACCCGGAGCCCTCCTGCTGTGATGTCTGGCACTCAATCCTCACTCCCAGCATGGGCTGCCCAGGCCTCAGCGTGTGTGCCCCGTGCCCCGTGCCGCTTCAGACATAGCCCAACCCCAACCCGGTTTGGGAGCCGGTACAGGTTCATGCTCTCAGGGGCCGATGCAGGACCAGACCCCGGTTTCCAAGAGTGAGGCTGGGATTGGGCAGAACAGCGGCCCCTGAGTGTGCTGACAGCAGGTGAGCCCTCCACGCCAACATCCTGCCCTGACTGCTTGACTACCCCAGTGCCACGAAGCTCACTACCTCACGCGGGTACTCCATTCTCCAGAATGACATCATTGGGGTGTTTGTTTTCTCCCAGGTTTCATGGCAGGAGGCAGACGTCACCCTGGGCACATTGAGAGTCTGTCCTGGATTGGAGGTGGGGGGACCAAGAGCCCTGCTTGCCCCTCCACAACAGAAGTCCCCCCTCACTCGCTCCAGAGATAAACTTTGTTTCCAGGTAACAGAGGACAGGGGTCCCTTTCTGCCTTGAAAAGCCTTTGCTAGTCTTGACGATGTCTGTGGGAAGAGCGGGACTTATTGCATCCAGGAATTGATCTCACCACCTCACCACCTCACCACCTCATCACCTCACTGTGTGACCTTGGGCAAGTCCCTCAAGCCCCCTGGGCCGTAATCTCTTGAATAACAGATCTGATCGGGAGGCCGGGCGGCCCTCACCTTTCTGTTCCATCATGGCCAGGAGGTAACTGAGAACCAGAGGGAGCCAGAGCCTTGCTCAGGCATCTGTCTGCCTCCACGGCTGGGATTTACCCAGAACTCTGTGCAGCGGCTGGCAAGTACCTTGCAGGGCGAGGTCTTGGAGCTCCCTCAGTAAGTTCTGGTGCCGCAGGATGGAGAGGATCCGCTCATCTACAGTGAAGAGAGTCATTACGGGGGTGGGGGGTGGGCAGGAAGAGAGGGTGTCTTGGGAGCAGGCAGCCCCCGAGATGGTCGATGGTCATCAACATGTTTCAGCTGAGCCCAAGGGATTTGTCCTGGACACTCAGAACTCGCACGGCAGCAGCCAGATGGGCCTGGAGATGACACCTCTGAACCCCGCTTCTCACCGAGGGGGTCCCTGTCCCATGCTCTCAGCACCCAGGCCCCAGCCAAGGGCGGCAGCCCCTGAGAGCTGTCTGCAAACCACACCCATTGTCCATCTCTGAGGTTTCTACTTCCTTGTGGATTTTAAGGCCAAGCCAAGGGCCCACGACTCTCGCTTTGCAGTGGCTAGCTTAGGAAAAAAGCTCTTTCCTCCTGTGCCCACCACCCCACGTTCATGTACTCCTCGCATCTCTGAGAGCCACAGCAGCCTGGCCTGTGTCTGCAGGCGTGCACCTTCCTGTGAGCTTGCTGTCCCGGCCCGAGTCTCATAAGGCCTACAATTGGAGTCACTGTTCTTTGTGGCTTTTTCAACTCCCCCTGTATGCTGCAGGCTCTGACCCCTATACCTCCCTGTGCCCCACCCCACCCACCAGGACCCAGCATGTGCCTGGACAGACACTTGGACAGACTGATGCACTGAGTCAGTCGCTCAAAGGCCACACACACCCTCTCCTAAGCTCCCAGCCCACACCCTGGCCCATACCTCCTCGGAGGGTCTCAAAGCACTGGTGACTGATGGGCATGGGGCTGGGCTGGGCCAGCGTGTCCGAGATGACCTCCACGATGCACTTCATCACCTAAGCAGAGAGGAGAGGGTGGCGGTGGATCGGCTGCTAAGGCTTTCAGGGGGACATTGGCACTTGTCCTCAGGAGTCCATGGGTGCCAGGCTCCCAGGCACTGCTCTGTCCCCTTAGCCAGACAGCCAGAGCAGTGATGACAACAAACCCTGAGCTGGGTGCCCCAGGAGCAGGGGCCCTTCAAGGCTTCTCATGGTGACGTGCGATGAAAGGGTGGGGCAGGTAACTTCTCTCACACACACACACACACCCCAGCAGTGTTTCTTTTTTTGTTTGTTTGTTTGTTTTTTGGTGTTTGGGGCATCACAGCCCTCTGGTGGTGGGAGTAGGAGGCCCAGCCTTTGCTCCTGTGGAGCTGCTGCTGGAATTGAACCTCCATCCGAGTGGGCCGCAGTCTTGTGCACAACCACTACGCCACCAGGGCTCAGCTCCCCCCCGCCCCCCAGTGTTTCTTTAAAGATGGAGATGCTGCCCAGGGTGGGAGTGCCTTGCACAATGGTTTTAGTCTGGCAGATGCCCAAAGGCCAGCTCCTCCAGGAAGTCCTTTGGGACTGCTCTAATGGGAGCAAAGGCCTTCTCTGACCGTGGCCTGGCCCTGGCCCCCACTGTCCCTGGGTTGCCCTGTACAGCGAGTGGATGCCTCAGGCTGATTCGTCTCTACCCATAGGACAAGCCCAGACCAGCCAGCCATGTCTCTGACAGCCTGGTGAAGGGCCCAGCAAGGAACCCCTGGGCCTTTGGGACGTGCTGATGGTGGATGATGGTCCACCTTCCTAGGTAAGGGGTTGGAGCTGTCCGAGCCTCACTTTCTCATCTGTAAAAGGGGAACGAGAATCCCTAACCCTTTGCCTGGCCCTCCAGGCCGAGAGGGTTCTAACTACCAGTCTCCCCCCTTCCCCCCTCCCAACCCCACTGCCTCCAACATGCAGGGGGCAGGAGTGTTAGTCTCGCACCAGACAGCTGGCGGGGAGCGAGGGGGCGGTCGCAGGCTGCGTCTGCGGGGTGTCAAGGCAACCACCCCAGGATCTGGGATAGCAAGCTGGCAAACAATCCCCACAGTGCGCAGTCAGCTTCCCTGCTGGGACATTCTGGTCTTTGCCTGCTGCTCTGTGCCCCTGACCTCACAACTGGACATTATCTGGGACCACAGGGGCTGCAGCCCCAGACACTGCACTGGGGACATCAGAGGCCCCCCCACCCCAGGTACGGGAGACAGATTCCGGGAGAGGGATTGCGTGGGGTTCCCGAGGTAAAGGCGAGATCTGGGAAGGAACCTCCAGGAATGGCCGTGCCCACTGGCTGAGGACCTACTGTGTGCTGGACGTGCCAACAGCTGGCAAAGGTGGAAGCCCAAAGAAGTGAGGGCACGTTCCTCAGGTGACATGTCAGGAGTGTGTGGGGAGGGCTTCTGCCCATGCCACTGTCTCCACAACCCTGGTCCTTGGGGATTGAACTTGGGTCTCTGGGGTGTGAGAGATGACAGCTTCTGGTCTGCGCCTTGGCTCCCTGGGGCAGGGGGTGGGGAGGGTGTTGTCTACTCAGACAGAGTGTATCCAAGTTCATGCCCAGAATGGGTGTCTGGCTGGGCCAGAACCCCTGTTTGTGCCTTGCTTGCCCGGTGACCTCTCCCATCAGTCAGTCTCTCCAGGACCCCAGGTGCAGGCATGAGCAAGAATGGTTGTCTTTTGGGGGAATCAAAAGATTGGGCACTAATAGAATGGGGGGGGGGGTTGCCAGTAGCTGAGTCCCAAGGAAAGAGGGGACCGAGGGGGTGACCCAGGCAAGGATTATTTCTCATGGACAGGAATGCCACCCCCACCAGCCCCAGTGAGGCTGGAGGGGCCCAAATGCCGAAGACACTTCAGCCATGCAGGTGAGTCACAAAGCCCGTGGGTTAGGGTCTCGTGCCCAGTAAGGAGGACGCCGAAGCCTGCAGAGCGGGACCACGGGGAGAAGTGGCAAGCTCTGAGATTTTCTTCTGCAAGCTGTCCCCAGGCTCGGCAGCCGCAGTGCTGGCTCCTGGCTTTATGCCAGCTTTGCTGGCTCCTGCAGCTGCCCAAGAACTGGTGGCGAGGTGCCCTGGACCTCCCGCCCAGGTGTCCCCAGCACCCCATCTTACCTCAGTGTCCCCTTGACTCATCATGCTGGCCACGGGGAGGGCGATGGCTGAGAAGGAAGAGAGAGAGCCGGAGTCACCCCTCGGCTTGGTGAGAGACCAGGGGTCCACTCGCCCCACGTTTCCTCTCAAAGTGGCCCCGACTGACTGTGGCCTGGGGCTGGGAAGGGTTTTGTCTCCAGACCCCACCTGCTGTTCTCAGGGAGACATCCCATGGGGGCTGCCCGATCCGTTTCCTTCTGGACGGTCCTGTTTGGACCAGGGTGTGGGACCTGAGACTAGGGTGGTACAAACAGCTGAGGACAGGTGGGGGTACCGAGGGCTGGGAGAGGGTGCATGGGGTGCAGAGATAGTTTAGGAGAACAGGAGAGGCTGCAGGGGGCAGGG